>JADRCC010577167.1:0-16897 GCA_019843855.1 Hylomyscus alleni
AAAAAAATATTTTTGTGGAAAATATAAATCACAGAAATTATTGAAAATAGTTCCTACTCTAAAATTCAGTTTGGTCCCAACTTCCTTCACAGTGTTCATCCTGTCCTCTAGTTAGAACTTGTCTGACATGGAGGTCCACTAAAGGGACTTGCATTTTTGCCATCAAAATTCAAAACCTAAGAGCAGACTCTGAAAAGTGCTGGGAATGCAGGCAAATCTCCTCTTGGTTCCAAGTCACTCCAGAGGACATCTGAAGAAACTAGCAGACATTAAAGAGACCAATCCATCATCTCAAATCCTACTTCTCAAATGACATAAACATACATACTGTGGTAATTTCATTGGTCGGAAGGATTTCTTGTTTCTAGCTCCAAGTTCTGAAATAAGTGATCTAAACACAGAAACTTGTGCTCATAGAGGCCAAATGAACCTGAGATTTCTTTCTTGCACTTTGTTCTCTGAGAAAAAAATGCTTCTGGTAAAACCATGTAAGTGGTGGAGGAAATGAAACACTTGTCTTTGTATAGTGACAGTGACGGGCATGCTACACTTTATGATACACAGGGAGCTGTAAGAGTGTGTACTTGCACTCTCAGAACTCAACCAGAGAAAACATGTCAGCTTAAAATTAGAGCCCAACCTGGGCAAGAGTACAACAACCAGCCAAATTTTTGTTATTTAAAACTTAATGGAAATCCAGGCCATGGCGGCACACACCTTTACTCCCAGCACTCGGGGAACAGAGGCAGGTGGATTTCTGAGTTCGAGGCCAGCCTGGTCTACAGAGTGAGTTCCAGGACAGCCAGGGCTATACAGAGAAACCCTATCTTAAAAAAACAAAAAACAAAAAAAAAAATCTTAATGGAACCTTCACTCATTTATTTATTCATTCAAAACCAGGAAACAGATGTCAAATCACATACAATGTGTCCAAGGAAACATCCCCTTAGTACTAATCCCACAGTTAGGTTGCAGAAAATGCCCTAAACTACTTTTATAATAATACTTCAGTAGTTACTCAATCCTGAAAATATTTGTGGAGCTGACCCACATACCAGGCTATCCTCTTCTTATATCACTAATATGAATTAAATATATAATCTGCCTTGGCAGTTTGCATTGTTCAACATATTTTTCAGAGCTGTATCTCACTCAGTCTTTGGAGACAGAAACCACTCCAGTTGTGGCTAACTCAGCCAGTCAAGGGTTGGGGGAGGTCATTAACATCTTTGCTTGCTGTCACTGAACATGTATGTCTTTTTTTACAGCATGTTTATCACTGAGGATTCCTGGACCAAAGTGTGCCAAGAAAAATTGTTGTTGAACCACTCCATAGACACAGTTCAATGGCAAGTCAGCTTTGGTGCTGACACCATATTTATTAGTAGGTTAGGTTAATATTGTGGAATGTGGCATGGTACTATGAAGAAAAAAATTAGAAAATTTAGAGTTTGCTAATATGTGTTCTGATATAATCAAATCACTTTCAGATGTGTACCACATGGATGCAATTCCTGACTGTCTTCTCCAACTACAATATATATTACTTGGTTGGCTATAAATGATTTCTGAACTGTTGGTATTTCTCATGCAAAGTTTAATGAGGATGACAAGAATACTGTATACCAGAAACAATTAATTTCAATGTCATATGTTTGCATTCATTTGTGTATTAATATATTTTGGATCTCATCAATATGAATTCTTTCTCCTTCAAGCCATAACTCATTTTTCCTCTTAAATTGACTTTCAGAATCCTAACTTAAACTTGGTTTTGGTAACCAGGTTAGAGGACAGACTCATCTGAAGTATCTACATGGAGGAACTGGTTCTGCTGTAGCAGGTCAGACATCTGAAAAGAGACTACAAAGCTCAAAACAGCAAAGGAAACACATGTGATGACATGATTTCAGACAAATTGTAAAGGAAAGCAGTTTGAAAATGAGGGGACAAGAACTTGATAAGCCTCAAGTATGTTTTAATATAGATTAATACGAAAGAAATACTTGTTTATTGTTTAAATATCTACAGCTAAATTCTAAAATTGAGCAAGTATAACTTTAGTTGAGCAGGAAGGAAGGACATAAATACAGAAGGAAAGAAAGTGAGGAGATAAAAGTCACAATGAACTTGTTCAAACAACCTATAAAGAATCACATTGCATTCACCTGAAGTTACATATAAGAATAATGTTTTAAGTATGCAGAAAGAATTTAAATTTCTGGCTGACAATATTTTCCATAGTAGACCTAGACTATCTAAAAAACATCACAGAACCAGGCATGAAAAAAACACACTGCAAGTTGTTCACTGGAGTCTGAGAGACACAAAAGTTATTGTTGCTACCCTAGGTTACCTCACAGAACTTGAATATAAGTTTCTATAGCTGAAGGTACAATGCACTTCACATAGGATTTGGAGGATCTGAGCTGGGTTTGACATGTAAACTTCTTCTTGAAGACAAGTTTTCAAAGTATCCAAAGTTGCTATGCAAGCTACAAAGAGGGTGGAGGACAGCAAAGAACAGTGCTACAAAGCTTAACGTATGAACCACAACAATGACAGGCATGACAAATTCTTCCTAAGTGTGCAATAGTGACACCTTTTCCAGACAATAAAACATAGCTGTTAATTAGACCTATAGTCTGCACAAAGTACAGGAAACTTTACAACCATCCTAATTCTAATTCTGACACATAGTGTAGTTTTTAGCCACCCATTAAAGAAGGTTCACTTTGCAATATATGGAAACCACATATATTCAACTATTCACAATTGTAGTGAAGAAAAACTTCATAGTAACTATCCCCAATGGGTATGGGTGTGTATGTGAGTGTATATGTGTGTGTGTATATATTACATATATACATTATATATAAACATATACATGAGTGTGTATATATATATAATTATATGTGTGTGTGTGTGTATATATATATATATATATATATATATATATATATATATAATTGTGTATATTAAGCAACTATTTTTGTGGGATTACCATGAGTGAACCTTATCATTTCCGGGGGTCATGATCTAAGGCAGATAAGCAATTTTTCCTCATGATAACCACCCAAAATAGTTACTTAAATAATACCTGAGCAAAGCCATCTAATAACAGCTGGAATTGGAAAAATCTCATGAAGCTGAATTTCTGGACAAAGAACTACAGATACATAAATACAAATGAGTGTGGAAAAATTAGTCTTTCCAAAAGATGAACTCCCTAATTGATAATCCAGTACTCTGAAATAGTACATATACTATCAACTGTAAATGGAATCATCGAATTGTTTAAAAAGGATTACAGATTCATACTATGAATGTAATGATAACAATTTTTAAAAAAGAAGCCATCTCAGTGGGAAAGGATGTGCCTAATCCTCTAGAGACTTGATGCCCCAGGGAAGGGGGTGCTGGAGTTGGAATGAGGTGGGTGTGGGTGAGAGGGTTGGTGGGCGGGGGAGCACCTTCTCAGAGGCAAAGGGGAGGGGGGATGAGATGAAGAACTCTGTGAGGGGGACAGGGAAAGGGAACAACATTTAAATGTAAATAAAAAATAAGAAGAAAATTAAATTAAGAAAAAAAGGAGGCCATGTATTTGAGAGGGAGTGGGAGGATGAGGGGAAGCATGAAAGAATTGGAACAAGGAAAGACATGAATGAATACAATCAATCAGTTGGTGGGGCTGCAGGGTTGGCTCAGTGAGAAAACACTGCACAGTTAGGACAACTTGGGTTTGATACCAATATTATGAGAGAGAGTAGGGGGGAGAGATTATTGGATCTTGTTGCCTGTATGTAAACAAGGTTATTTTTGGAGGGTGCACATGGCCTGTTGAGGAAGAAATACCTGCTTCTCAGAAATAAAGTAGAGAATGACAAAGAATGAAGAACACTGGTGGCAAGACACACGCACCTCGGCATGTGCACTAGATGACGTGAATGTGCACGTCTGAAATGCCCCTCCACACACTAATAATATTGGGGAATGAGTGTCTCACTTAGGCATATTTAAGGATCAAAGAAAAGTTACTTAAGCTTCAATGCATTTTGATGTGAGTGTTCGGTTAATGTTTCAAGTTATATTTATTATCACTATCAGCAATGTTACATTTTTGGCCTGGAATGGTCAACAATAAACATAAAAGAGTGATGTATTATTGCAAATGAAAATGTATATGACATAGGGGGCTTTTACGATCAAAGGAGAATCCCTTCATTTTAGAAATGTTTGGAAACTTTCAGCCTATCAGATTCTGATCCTGTCTGCCTGCCGTCACGCAAGCGAAAGCATAATGAAGGAAACTACTGCCCAGACTGAGGACCCCTGCCTGTCGATGACCCCAAGACTCTCCATACCTTTAAGACCGATGCCACAACGAGAACACATTCCTTTTTTCAGGTTCACCTTTTTCCCAGAATCCAACTTTTCTTTTAGTGCTTGGCATGCTGATACATTGGCTGATATCCTGAAGATACCTTCAGTGATTGGTCCTTTTGCATTGAGAAGAGAGAGCATATCCTAAGTGGAAGAAAGGTGAGCTCCTGTCACTATATCCATCACAGAGCTGAGAACTAGATCAGAAGTATGCATGGGTAAGACCTGAGATGGAGGGCAGGGACCTGGGACCGGTTTGGGTGCCTATGTCTTTTGTTCTACTCATTCCTTTAATGTTAACCCTGAAACCTCAAGGATATTCATTTGTATGAGATTTCCTACTAGAGCCAAGTGGAAACTGTAAAGTTAACTTTTCCCACATATGGGTTGCGGTGAATAGCACTGTCTTTATCTTCCTATTTTTAAGCCAATGATTTGATACGTAACTGCTTTCTCTCCTGTTGATAGAAATGAATAGCGATATTCAAGAAGCAAGATTTTGTCTTCAGGATAGCCAGGAAAGAAACATGTGATACCAGAATTGCTTTAGGAAGATGTCCAGCATCACAAACAACAGTGAGATCATATCCAAAGAGTTTTCCTCTTTTGGTGACTGGCAGGGATGTGCGAACTTGGTCCTGATGGAGCACTGAGGCCCTGTGGAATACTCGAGTTATGAAAGGCCATCTTTTGTTAACTGTTTTCTTCTCTGTATCTAAAGAGAATTTGAGAGCATTACATGGACTAATGTTCTTTATACAGCCTTTTTCAAAGTATTCCAATTGTATAACATGTGTGTTGCAGTTCATAGAAAGATAGGGCATCATCTGTAATATCAAACTCTCCATGTTCTAAGTTGGTTAGTCATGCTGCAGCACGTGGGCGTTTCGCTGCCCTAGACTCGACACTGCTGTCAGTCTTTGAGATCTGATCTGCGTGTTCTCCAGTGAGCATGCTCACAAGCCAGTGCTGTCTAACCCCACATTGCACTATGTGCTACTTGGGAACTTCTTGAACAGCTTCCTGAGTTATATAGTCAGCTATCTCAGGTTGTAAATATTTTTTCATAGCTACTCTCTGCTAGGACCAAGCAGTGTTGGGCTGTCCTCAGATGTCATAGTGCATCTCCTCCCATTGTGAAGCTTTCTCACTGAGGTTTTAAAACGTTTGTCAAACTTCTTTTATCATCAGCCAGTGCCTGTATCACCAGCATACATGACATTTGCCGGCCAGTCTCTGGACCCTTATCTGTATAGTTTTAGTTTGAGACTGAGATCAAAGTTTCTTTTGCTTTTCTAAGACTGCTTATAGCATACAGGATCACAATGAAATCATAACTTATGACTAAATAGTCTTTCTCTGGTTAGAACATACTAGCTGGCTGTCTAATACTGTTAGAGTAAGTTTATGAGTGTGTCTGTGCACGCACGCACACACACACACTCACACACACACATACACACATATTTAAAGACAAGAATTTGAAAGCAATCAAGGGGAGCATATGGAAATTTTTTAAAGAAGAAAAGAAAAATGGGAAAAATGATGAAAGTATAATTAGAATAAAATATCTAAATAAAACAAAGGTTCCATGACATAAATATAAGGTCCCTTTGTGGACCAGACTCTAGATGCAGGTCTAAAGACATGCATAAAACAGGAGTTTTGTTTGGGTTGAAATGAGATTAGAGACTGATGTAGAAGCCTAAGGCCATTTCTCCTCAAGCCCAGCACAGATTACCTGAAACACCATACATACACTTGTTCTGTGTAGATTTCTTTACAGTTTTGTCTCAGTGTAGCCGTTAAGTCACTTTCTGTTCCAATCATGAAAAAATACAATGGGGAACACATGAGAATTCAGGTCTTAGAATCCATACTCTAATGAGACAAAGATGTATGCACACACAATTATGTGTAAACAGTGCCTTGGCACACTAGCTCATGGTGACTATCTGTCTGAACCGATGGAATGTTCTCCCTAGGGACAAGCTGAGCTTTGTCATCAGAACCTTCCTCTTAAGCCTGAGCTGGGTCATATTGTTTTTATTTTCTATAGTATCCCTCCCCCAAGCAAGAAAAGACACTGTTATGGTATTTTATGCAAGCATAGGAATGAAAATGAGACAGGGCACCTGAAGCTTGGTCAGTGACTCACCGCTATGCTGCTGGCTTTTTGATTGGTCTCTGGGCTTTGGGATGAATAGCTCCTGTACATCTGAGTTTAGATGTCCCTCACACTGCCCTGGCAGGTTGGGAGCATCTGTGCAGATTTCTGATCCCGGTGGTCCAGAAGTATCTCGAAGATTGCTCATTATGATATAATATGGGTTGTCAAGATCTAGGAGTAGAAAATATGAATATACATTGAAACTGATGGCGATGCGTATGACCAAACCTGCTGGTGTGCTTGAACACAAGCTGTTGTGTTGCATTTTCCTCCTGCTTTGGTGCAGAGAAAGCTGAACACCTTAGAGCATAAAGAGCCTCAGTGGGGAGTCTGTAATGAGACAAAGATGTTTAATCCGGGGAGTCCTAAAACTAAGAAATGTCAGTCTATTACTTTGAAGAACAAAGGACCACCAATGCACTGAGTACTGGTGACTTTGTGTTTGCCTCTTGTAGTTTTATGGCCTGCCACCTTCTGCCTTGATATCAACAAGATTTTTACATTATGAGAACCTTATTTGGCGTATCTATATATTAATCAATTTAAATCCTTCCCACTCTATAACTAATTTTATCAGTAAAAAGAAAAGACGTTTATATGCTTTGGACGTCCGCTTTCTTTGGATATTTCTATTAGCCGCGTCACACGCTGCTCCCTTCATGATTCTCTTCATGATATATGCAAGTCCGTTTCCATCCACAGTATGAGGACAAGGTTGTCAGGAGCAGTGGGATGGATTGGGTTCCCCTTCCTTCCTTGATGCTCCCTGGACCATGGCCAGCTTGATCCTGCAAGGTATTGGAATTACTCCCTGGATGATCAGCAGGGACTTTAGAATATAACAAAAACTACACACTTGAAATTAATGTCCAGATGTTTGATTTGCTCTCTCATGATTTAAATTATTCCTTCTGTAAAGGATTCCTAAAGAGTCTGTGCTGTGACATGGATATACTTTTCCAGGAAACATGAAGCCTTGCCCTTGGGATTCAACTCTCATTTGACCTTTTCTTTAGACACAGGTAAAATGACAGTGGGAAAATCCAAACAAGAGTTACAGAAACAAGTTAAAGGATTCCAAAAGCTTCAAAGTAATCAATATGGAAAACTAGAGGTGAGAGGACATGGCCAATGGGTTGAAATATGCATTCAAATTGACAACTGTGCAATAAAGAGGGTTAAATTCTTGGAATTCTGTACAGTGCTATGTCAAATTTTAGAATTAAAATCTTATTAAGTTGACACATTTCACTAGATTTATTTCAGAATGTGACTAAACCCCTCCCTTATTCTTGTGCATGCCTGTCTCCCCAGCATTCATTAGATTGTGACAGGAAGGCAGGATCTAGAGAACCTTAGTTGCCTCCACTTAAAAGCAATACCCTATGTTGCAAAAAAAGAAAAATTATCAAATATGTGGGGGAATGATGTCCTTTCCTATGTCCTTGGTAGAAAACAATGTACTAAAACTCTGAAGATAAATAATGTAGAAAAATACACTGGTCTAGTTTCACTTTAGTTTTAATAACCATGGGAGTGCATGATTCTTTTTTTAGATATATGAGAAGGTTTTGAACAATACAGTGTCCTTTGATTTGTACTAGGCATCATGACTGTCACTTCTCTGAGGCTCTCTAAATGTTTCAGAATTGCACCTATTAAGTGGCTTTTAAAAGGCCAGCCTTACTGGATGTTCTTGGTATTCTAAGTTTTTTTCGTCCCAATTCTTCTGATAAATCTTATGTTGCTATTACATATTTGTCAACAATCTTGTAAAAAAAATCCAGAAAAAAATCAACATAAGAAATAGCAGGTCATTCAGAGTCTGGAAGACTCCAGAAATCTAAACACAAAAAAATCTCATATTCACTGGGGGAAAAATACCGGTCACAGACAGATGTGAACTGAGTCTTTTCGCATGTCAGAGAAATTACTATATTTCAGAGTTTTATTCCAAACTAACAGCTACATAGTATAGAGAAAACTTAGTGTTATTTTGAAGATTTTTAATTTGATTTTTATATTTATTTATTTTAAATATGTTTTATATTATGTATTTTCCATATGTTTACATGTTGCTTGCCTGTATATCTATGCACTACATCATGTCTGGTGCCTGAGAGGTCAGAAGAGAGAATCAGATTCCCTGGAAGTAGAATTAAGGACAGCTGTGAGCTAGCATGTCGGTGTCGGAACCAAACCCAGGCCTTTGCGTTTAACAACTTCTTTCTAAAGAAAAAAGAATATCTGGGCTTTCGTTTTGTTTTGTTTGCCTTTTTCAGGAAAATTATGCATCTCAATTAAGAAAGCATATAAATAGTCCTATTATTTTCTCACTAGATCAAAGACCCTTGCATAAAGAGATGTTATCATCTAATGGTAATTGAATAGTAAAGGATATCCGATTTGTTCAAAAAAGTGGAACTTACTAAAATTATTCATGATTTAAAATCAAAAAACAGTAATCACATTGCAAAGCACCTTTTGAAGAGTAGAACTATTTACAAACTAGAGGGATGTACAAGAAAGAAGAGGTCCACATCAATTATTAAATGAAGGACAAACTGCTCAACTCGTGAAAACTGGCCATTGGTGTAGCAACATGATTGCTATTGGTAAGCCTAACTATAGTAACTTGTGTGCAATGAAAGCAGAAATTGCAGATTCATCCCAAAGATCCCAAGCCCTGATCCTTTAACCAATCAAACGTCCACACATTAACACGTTAATACTGCTAACCTTAGAGTCTAACCGGTGCAAGAATCAGGAGACCTTAACATGAATGTGCTTTGCTGAGGCAGAGTCAAATGCTTCAGGCATAGGAAGTCAGACATCACTGAAGACAAGGAAAGACAGATA
This sequence comes from Hylomyscus alleni, assembly GCA_019843855.1. NCBI lineage: Eukaryota > Metazoa > Chordata > Mammalia > Rodentia > Muridae > Hylomyscus > Hylomyscus alleni. The sequence goes on from JADRCC010577167.1 coordinate 9,413, forward strand.
CATGCTTGAAAGTGAAGCCTAGAGCCACAAAAGATTGTGTCACAAACACCCAGAGGGATATCCTGCTAAATCCCATAATAAAATATGAAGTATTCAGAAAAATCAAGTAAAACTAGCATGCCTATATTGCTAAAATGACTGAAATTTGGTGATAGTAATGAATTGTATGGCCTGAAAACTGAGTATTGACTAACATGTGCAATTATATAGTACTAATGTGAAATTACATACACTAAGATATCCAAACTCCATCAAACTGCTAAAAATCTCTACAAAGATTACCTGCTACATAATTCAAATTTGAAATGAATGATATGTGTGAGTGTGATAAATATGAACAAAACAGAATGAAATCTATATATTGAAATGCCATAATTAAGCAAAGCCCATTTACTTAGTAGCCTAACTTAAATAGTTGTGAAGGAAATGAAAATCAGGTGTTCCTTAATGATGCATCCTGGTTTTGGAGGATCTCGGGGAATGCATATATCCGGAAATGTCAGTCCTGAAGGATTTCCGGTGGTTAGGAAAAAAAAAAAGAAAAACAGCATTAATCGAGAATTTGTAAAATTATTCATGCCCAGTAGGAGGAGTCATTTCTTTTACCTCTGGCAAAAGGGACAAATGGCTCTAAGTTGACATATACCTGTGCTGCCTATCAGGATAGCAACACCCATTCTGCCCTCTAGATTCTGAGTCTCTACTCACAAGTACTTGTTATATATCTCCAAGCTCCCACCTAATTTCTTATCTCTTCGTAACTACCAGCTTTTCCTCCTCACTACGGCAGCTCCCGAAATGTTGCAGAATCCCCCTTGCTCTCTTTCCGCAGGCAAGAATCCCCTTCACTACTCTCTCCTACTCTTCTGCATTCTCTCACATACACTTATGGTCTTGTCCAGTCTGCTTATTTTTTCTCTATGTTATGGACTCTTTCAGGTACTTCTGGATATTTTCCCTCCCACAATAAAGACTGTCCTCATAACTATGGAATGACTATTCTGGAAGGGTTTTTTTTTTTTTTTTTTTGGTTTTGGTTTTGGTTTTGGTTTTTTTGAGACAGGGTTTCTCTGTGTAGCCCTCGCTGTTCTGGAACTCTCTCTGTAGACCAGGCTGGCCTCAAACTCAGAAATCCACCTGCCTCTGCCTCCCAAGTGCTGGGATTAAAGGCATGCACCAACACTGCCTGGCACTAGAGGTTTCTTGACTGTCTCCTGCTAGGCAGTGTGTATATTTAAAGTATATATTTCCTTCAACAAATTATTTCAAGGGTTGTGGACAGTGACACCCCAGCCTTTTCTTATCAAGCACCTGAGTGTCCGTGATGACAGCCAGTAGCTGTCCTCACGTACGCAAAGCAATGATACATGAAGAACAGCAGCAATTCTGTTTCATAATACACAAGATGAAAATTAATGAGGATGTTTGATAATTCATTCTATCTAATCTGAATTGGTTTTAAAATATTGAGAAACAGGTTATCAAGAACACAAAAGATGTTGGAAACGATAATGATTATTTGGTGAATACCAGAGATTTCTTAGATTTTGGACTGAAGTTTGACCAGTTAAAAACAAACATTTGTGGTCATAGTGGGTAAAACACTTACATGCATCAGAGAATAACATGTATTTGTAGATTGATAGGCACACCCGCCCTGACATTGCAGACCTATCTCTTGATAGCACTGGCACTGAGTGTTGCTAACATGAGACACTTTTCATGAAGCCAGTTAACACTTAGTTCACATGATCTAGAAGAATCATGAAAGAACATTTCTTGATATCATCAGTCTATTGTGAGAATTTAAACTAACTATTTAAAAATACCTTTACACTGGAGGCTGAAATGGAGACCCTTTCACTGGCTGTTCTTCTGTGGCACTGAAGACCAAAGGTGGATATGGCAGTTGGCAGACCAACTGCTGAAATCTGAAGATTCTGTCGTGGTCTAGGTAACTGTCATGTCAAGACCATGAGGCTCATGCCATTAACTGACCAAGTGACACATGGGTTTTTATTTCCTTCCAACTTTTGGCTTTGAAAATTTATTTTTAAGGAATTGTTGAACCATAAGTATTTTTAAGAAATAACATGATTATTTTTTAGCTATATACATACAGATAGATACAGACATAGATAAATAGATGTATAAACATGTGTCTATAGTTGGCTCAAATCAACAGTAACATGCCTGCCCAAATTCTAGTGTACTATCATAACTGGATAGAGCGTGTATTTTCTGTTGCTCACTGTTTTGAAAGGACAAGTAGTCTTGTTTTATCAGTTTGTCCTCTGGTCATAACAATCTGAATATGTCATACCATAGAAAGTGTCCTCAAGGAAAGGACATTATGAGAGGAAGCCAGAGTGAAGGGGAAGGGGCTTACTCTCTGACAATAGTCCTGATGCAAGGGCTAAAAAGGGTATCAAGGAAAAAAGAAAACAAAAACAAAGACAAACAAACAAAACCAGCATCAGTTTCCCCAGAAGGCAGCACTTTCAATGGCAGAGTCACTTCATTCCAGGCCTTGTCTCTTGATACTACCCATCAATACTCCCACTCTTGAGGCTAAATTTACAACAAATTAGCACATGAGGGCCAAATCACATCCAACCAGAGAACCATAATGTGACCTTTGATACAATTAAGCATATGGCATTCACACTACAACAAGGTTCCTTTATGTTACTGGTGTGTCAACAGACACACCAATTGAAAACCTTTGAAAACTATTTTGCTAGATTACAGTAGAGTCTCCATCAGCTAACAGTGTCAATGCATTTAGCACAATCCTAGGGCTAGCAAGATGTTTTAACAATTAAGGAAACTAGCAACCAAGCCTGGGGTCCTTAGTTCTATCCCCAGGGATCATATGGTGAAAGAACAGAAATCATTCTTGCTTGTGGTCCTCTGACTGACACAAGTGAAAAGTGGTATGCACGCCTCTCCCCCAAAATAATTACTAATCACTGGAACAAATGTAATATGATAAATGAAAGTTATTTCTAAAATATAGTACCTGAACTAACAACTAAAATGGAAACCTTCCTCAGAAATAAAAAAAATGTTTGGTCCCTGATTCCATGGTTTATCCTGACGGCTCATACTCATACACCACTTTTTCTTGCTTTTGTTTAAAAATGAATTTACATTTCAAATGCTGTCCCCTTTGTTTACATTTCAAACATCTCCCTTCCTGATTCCCTCTCCACGACCTACCCCATTTCTCCCTCCCCTTCTAGTCTAAGAGGGTGCTTCTCCATCCACCCACACATGCCCACCACACCACTCTAGCATTCCCCTTCTCTGGGGCATCAGGTCTCCACAGGACCAAGAGCATCCCCTCCCACGGAGGCCAGACACTTCTATAATGTTCCCTGATCCTGACCCATAAAACCTCACTGACATGGCTGCCTAAATCTAAACCATGGCAAGACAAACTGCATGGAGAAAAGCCGGAGATCTGAATTCTAGGTAAATAAATACAGGCAACTGAGGAGAGCCGGGAGGAGGACAAGCAGGTGGCTCCAGGGAAGAGCAGAACAATTGGTTGTCCTGTACCAAACAGTCAGCCCGGAAAGCATACATTCAAGTACCGTTATACCAATGGAACAGGTAACAGTTAGTAATATAAATGTGTGTACACATTTATGCTATATGAATGCAATAACACTTAATGGGGGGAAAAGGCCAATAATTTTAAAAAGAGTAGGAACAGGTATACAGAATGTTAGGGGAATGGAAGTGAAGGGAGATAGGGTATCATTAAATTTTGTCATATGTAAAAATGTAGAGACAGCATAAATGATATCTTCAAGTAAATTAAAACTTTCCTACAGACCCCACACTCCCAGATTACCAGGGGAGAAAATGACATAACTTTACCAATCACCTTCCTGAGCATGGTGCTAAGGGGCCCCACACTGTCATCTTCTTCAGCACTGAAGGAAGGAAGGAAGGAAGGAAGGAAGGAAGGAAGGAAGGAAGGAAGGAAGGAAGGAAGGAAGGACAGAGGGAGGGAGGGCGGGAGGGAGGGAGAGAGGAAGGTTGGAAGGTTGGTTGGCTTTTGGATTTTGGGTTTGTTTGTTTGTTTGTTAATTTTGTCCACTCTCCCCTGGCCACCCCTCCAGAGAAAATGTTTCTGTGGCCAGCCCAGGACTCCAGCTGCGCAGTCTGTGAAATGCAGGCCCTCCAGCATCCTCCCCTCCCCCCTCCCTGAGGCTCCCAGGTCCCTGCAAGTAGAGAAGTAGATAATTTTTATTGACTACAAAGCTACTAGAAGACTTGAGGGGGAGGGGCAAGTGCTCTTCTGCAATTCCTTTCTTTTCCAATGTGCAAGAACCAAGCACCTGTCTCTCCTAACTCCCTCTGTTTTCTATTCCGGGATTTGCAGAGGGAAGGAAGGGGAAAACATAGATGAAGGAGGAGGCATGGAGTTAGGGGTGGCCATGGGTTGAGGCTGCAGATGTCTGGGTCCTCTGGTTAGAGAGTGGGCGGGTTTCAGGCTGCGCAAAGGCATGTGATTGGGTATGAATGTCAGTGGGCTGGTCAGTTTCATGGGCTTAAAGGGCAGAGGCAGCGAGAGGAGTGGTGTAGGTGGAGGAGAGGGCTTCCAGAACCTCTGGCCCGGCCCACAAGCAGGTTTTTGTTTTGTTTTGTTTTGTTTTGTTTTCTTACATCCCTTGTCTGACTCAATCTGAAAGCAGGACCAGGCAGAGGACAGATCTCAAGTCCAGTGTTTGGGGCGTCACCACAGGGAAAGGATAGGGCAAGAGACAAGTAGGAAGGAAACCACCTAATTGAAAAAATAAAAATACCTTTGACATTTTTATGACTTCACCTTTCTAGGTGACTGTTGTAACAAACAAAGGTGGCACCTCGGAAGGGAAGGGGCTAAGTTGGTCTACAGAGGCAATTTTGTGGGTTCACGATTGGGCTTGGAGATGGAGCCTTGGTCCAAGTGGAGAAAGAAACAGTGGGTCTGGGATCTCATCCCTTCTCTCACTTTCCCCTTCCAAGTCAGAGAAGTCTGAAGAGGTAAGGAAAAAAAAATGGGAAGGTACATGGCCACCGGAGTTGTTCTTTTTGGAGCTCCCCCTAACCCCTTTGTTCTCCCTACTTCTTTAAATAAAATCCAGAATGTAGTTTCTACCTGGCTGGGAGTGGAAATTAGAGAGACAGCTAGGTGGATGTAGGCGGGACAGTAATGGGAGAGCTGGTAGATGCAGAATTCAAAAATCTGTCAGGAACACAGGGTTGAGAGAGTCACTTCCCATTCTCTTTATAGAACAAAAAATATTTACCTTGAACAGGAAGGCAATCCTACAAAGCTTTTGTTTCAAGAACAGTCTTTACTTGAAGTACTCCTACCTTTGAACAAATCTTTGGTTTGGTTTTGTTGTTGTTGTTGTTTGTTTCTGGTTCTAAAGGGGTTATCATGTGAAGGGTGAACATGGGAGGAAATATAGATCGGGGGTGTAAAATGAACTGTGATAAGCTTCTTTGTCTTCGAGGAAGTGAGAACCCAGCAGATTTTACTTAGGGAGATATAAGAACCACCAGAAAGAGGAAGCTACAAGACTTTACTGCGCACTGCTTGTGGCATTTTGAAATGCTTCTCCGAGGAACACATGTCAGGGATGTTAAAGTGGAGTTCAGGATGGGTGCGCTTCCCTCTGATGTTTAGCCCCTTCTCTCTCCGTAACCCCCACGCATTCTTCTTGCCCCTCACAAACAGCACTTTCCTGTAGGTTTGACATGCAGCTACCTTGGAGAGTGATTAAAATTCTCCAAGCATATGAGGGTAGGGTGGGGGAATGAAGACAGAGGACGACTGGGAATTAGGAGGAAGAAGGTGTGCTGTCATTGGAGGAGATGAGGGCAAGTTCCTACTTGGCGCCATCAAGTATTGAAAGACCAAGTAGAGTAGCTGACTGCAGCCCTGTAGATGCTGGAAGAGGGAGAGCTACATCACTACTCCCTGTGCCTCCTCCCATTCCCGCCCCTCCCTTTCCTGAAAAGGCTTGTGTTGCTGGCAGGAGAAAGACTTTGGAGTTGGGAAGCCTAGAGCAACTCACAGTAGAAAGCAAGTGTTGTATAAAAGAGAGTGCAGGGAATAGGAACTCATAGAGATGCCAGGGAAGAGGGAAGGAGGGAAAGAGGAGAAGAGAATAGAAAATAATGCGAACTCAGTTCTGGATGCTCAAGTTTAGTAGGAACTCTGGGCCTAGCCACGAGTCCTGATGTCCAGATCTGAGTGCTTCCTATAGAGAGTTAGGGGTTCAGATTAGAGCCCTAACTGTTCCACCAGTAACCCTGGTTCTGGTGCTTAGAACCTGCAGGTGCCCCAGGCTACTTATGTTGATTCCTATTCACATATTTAAGGATAAACATAAGCACCTTTTGAAGTAGACTACCGCAAACGTTTGCGTGTACCTCTGGTGACCTTGTCCCCTGTTGGCTTGTGCAGTTACTGCCCTTTGCTGGTTTTCTTTAGTATTCAGAATTCAAGCATCAGCCACAGCAAAGGAAAATCTATTCCTTAGTGGTACTGGAAAAATGTCACTTGACTAAGGAAGAAGAGATATGCCGTTTCACGTAAGCTTGCCACATACAAATGTAGTCAGGAGAAATTTAGCAGCAGTTTTTGAAAAGAACGGAACCTGAGACATTACCAGTATTCGGGTTACACTTGTTTTTCTGTTCCACGCTGTGATATCCAGTCAATCAAATTTCTATGCTTTTAGGTCATAGTTTTCTATTTGCACTCTAACTTCACATCTGAAACACTGTGAGCAAACATCTTGGTATCATCATCACATGTACTGCAGAAAATAACTTTACCTATTGTATAAAGCTAACGAACACGAGAAATCATGGAGCAGAGAGTCAGGTGGCATTTCTGATGAAATGCTTTGAAAATGGCAAGATTTGAGTATTTCTTTTTATGGACTTTGTAGGTGCTTGTTGCTGAGTGGATTGCTACTTACATATTAATCCATTATTGTAGGCGTACAGTCTTTAAACCAATGAAAATTCAAAAAAGGAATAAGAGTAAATTAATACGTAAAAGGGAAACATTATCATCAAGGCCTCAAATCACCACCATGGAAAGGAAAAGTAATTTCTGTTCCCAGTTCTAAAGCCAGCGTTTATAATTGTAGAGGATAGAGTGATATTTAAATTTGCTTTCTACATGGAGGTCCTTTTTCTGGTATCATCCTGACTTAAAGGATTTCATAGAGGTATGTGAGTATTCTTTAGTTGGTAAACCAAATGTTAATTTGAAACAGGTTGCTTTTCATATAAAATTTGACTATTAAAGCTTTAAAAGTATGGGTTCATAATGAAGTTAGACTCTAAAAAATTATCCAGAAGAACAAGAACATTGTTCTTTTATTTTGTTTTGTTTCGTTTAGTTTTGTTTGGCTTTGGTTTTTGTGTGTGAACAGATTGATGAAAGTGGCTTCACATATTAATTTA
>JADRCC010577167.1:16907-43675 GCA_019843855.1 Hylomyscus alleni
TTTTATGCCTGATATATGTGCTACAATTCAGGGATTTTGTGTGTGAATAAATTCATCCATTAGTCCACAACTTACTGTAGACAAGATCTGGGATTTATGTGAAATTCCCTGTGACTGAGCTATGCCTATATTGAGGTAATATGCTTTATTATGTGACTTTCAAATCACGGTCTCAGTGAGAACTGGCAATAACTGAATACTATGATGAATAAAACATAATTTAAAAATTAAGTAAATAATTACAATAGCTTTCTACCTTTGTCTAGTACAATAAATATGCCTTGTGGACTATACTAAGTTCCAAGAGGAATTTTAAAAGCTTGCCAGTAGTGAGTACTGCAGCAGTGTTGTTTGGAGTGCCCAGGATGGGCAGGTGAAATGGTGCTGGCTCCCAGAGTCCCAGGGTGTGCTAACTCAACCATGGAGGAGCTCAGGCTTGCCTCAGTAGTTCCTCAACTTGAATAAGTTAAAGTATCAAGTATGGTCTTGCTAATAAGTACAGTATTTGGTAGGATAATAAATGTTGTGCATTTAATAAAATGTAAATGTTCAAGAATGAAAATTTTTTGCATGGCTTATATATTACGGGTTAATGTCTATTTAGTTAATGAGGACTCTTGTCTACTGCCTATTTGTTTTATAATCACAATATTGTAATTTACATTTTGTTTGAAACAGAATTATTAACTAGACAAATGAGAAATATATTTACAAAGATAGTGTGATTGTCTACTGTTTAAATTCTTTTGATTCCTTATCTTCTGAACTTGTGACTGAAATAAAAGAGCAATACTATTTACATTAAATTATCTTTAAAACACAACAATGTAAGCACCACTAATTTTTGTATTGGGTGGGTTGAATTTACTTTAAACATTTTTTCTGAGATAGATACTGTTTATGTTAATTTCTCAAGGCTCTAGCTTTTAGATCAGTGTGCTAAAAATAATAATTCAAGAGTATTTTAAACACGGTGACTTATGTAAAGGAGTAAAAAGTGCTACGATATAACTTCTCTACTGAGAATTTCAGAGTTAGAATTTACAGTAATTGCTAATCAGTACTACCTTTTCATTGTACTAAAGAGAAATGCACACACGCACACACACACACACACACACACACACACACACACACACCTTAGACGTTTAAAGTATTGATATTTTAAGGACTGTTGGACTCAATCTTATATTATTTATATTGTGCTATTAAGATGTTAATATGAAATTTGGGGGTGAAAAAGAATTGAAAGTTTATAGTTTAATAAAAGATAAATGTGTGTAAACTGATGTGAGGTCAGTTGTGCTCTTTGTCAACTTGACACAAACTTAGAAATGTCTGAGAAGAAGTAATTTTAACCAGGAAAATGCCTCCATAAGACTGGCCTATTGGCAAGTCTGGAGGGCATTTATTCTTCTTATCATTGTGTTCCTGAACGCTTGTTCAGCCTACATTTTTATAAATCTTCAGACCAACTGGCTATGATTAACACTGCTAGAGTTATCTGGCCCTCCTATATCCATCATCAGTCAAAATAAATGCCCTTCAGATGAGCATTTCCAATGTTAATTCAGCTATAAGCAACTGAAATATATTCCAACTCATATAGACTATGTATGAAAAGTACTTCACAGATAATTTTATAAATTTGATTAGAATCATATAATTTTACATGACTGGGTAGCATAGATAAAATTCTATAAAATATGCATTGAGAAGAGGAATAGTTTCCCTTTAGATACGACATTAAATGAGAAGCATTGTCCTATAGAAAAGTGGTCAATTATGTTTTATGGAAAAGATCAAAGAGAATTTAGACAATAATGTGAAGAAATAATATGAGTTTCTCTAAAAAGCCATTTACAAGTGTTATATTATTTTGCTAGAATGTTGCAATGTTTATCAGCTATTATTAATTTGGAATTTGAAAGAAGGACCATAGGGAATGAGATGGAGAGAAGGAGGCTTCCCTCAGTCCATCCATAGTTGGAGAATCAATAGAAGATAGCTTTGCAGGGCTCCCTTTCAGCTCACCATAGTCCAGGTTGATGAGGAACAGAACCAATCTCCAAATGGCTCTATAAGCCCTCCATTCACATTTCTTTCTTCCTTGCTTCTCTCCAAGTTTCTGACAGTTATTTCTTGTACCCACCAGGGAGAGCCTTTGATGCCTTTGGAACACTACAGGCCGAGAAAAGGACACTTATAGTAACAGGGATTTACTTTCCTCCTTGGAAAGAGATGAAGTCCCCTGCTGGGACATGAGATCCTACCCACTGAGAATATTCCCCTGGGACCTTTTAGATCCTTCTGGAGCAAGACCCTGATCCTGGTGTCAATAAAAGAGTGTTAAAACACAGGGACTATGCCTAGGTTTATCTTAGCAACTAATACAATTTTGTTGGAGAAGCCCATGGTTCCTGATCAGTATGATGGTAAACATCTTCCAAAGAGGTTCTTAAAATTTAGAACAGGATTAAGAACAGAGATGACTTCATGAAAAAGCAGATAGCTTGTGGCAAAAAGATAAATAGCCTGGCCTATTTGTCATGGTCCTTTCTTAAGTGTTGGTTTTACCCAACCACAGCAAATGAGCAGACATCAGTTAGGTTTAGGAAGTAGTAAAAGGAATAATCTTGGTCCTTTTGGGAAGGAATTGTTTTTGTCACAGGGACTCACAGTATACCTCAGGTTTTTCTGAAATTCATGGCCAGCCTCCTGCCTCTGCTTTATAAGTACTGAGAGGCCCACTGTGATGGGCATTTAGGATGTTTGTTTGTTTTGAGACAGGGTCTTGTTTTGCAGTGTAAGTGGTCCTGAAATCTTAATCCTCTTGCCTCCATATCCAAAGTGCTGGGATTAGAGGTGTGGACCAGTGTGCCCAGCTGAGATTTGACTCTTTTTGTCAACCTTTTAAGCACTTCCAAAGTCCTCAGCCTTGCATTCAGAAGATGATTCAGATGGTAAAAGCACTTTCTTCCAAACATGATGACGTCAGTTCCCCTAATTCCATGTGGTGTGAAGAAGAGAATCAACTCTAGCAAGTTGTCCTCTGACCTCCACTCATGTGCCCTCATGCCTACAAGCACATACACATGCACATAAACAAACACACACACACACACACACAGAGAGAGAGAGAGAGAGAGAGAGAGAGAGAGAGAGAGAGTGTAACACAAATCAAACAATAAAATCATCATAGACTTCAGATTGGGACCTGGTCTCATGTACTAGAAACACCAGAAAGTTTCAGAAATCTCCATTCTCAGAGGGGTTGTGTGGCTCCTGACCCATGGACTCGGTAAGGATTCTTTCTTGGGGGATTTGAAGTTTGACCAATGAAGAAATCTCCATGTTCTTCCTGGGAAAGGAACAGCCCCAGTAAGAGGAAGTATGAGAAGGTCCTGGTAGAGGTGATAGGTGCAAGAGATAAGTTGTTTGGAAGTGAGAAAAGCTTGTTTGGGTCAAAGTCTCAAACCCCTTCCTCCCAAATTTGCCCTAGAAGCTGCTATGCCTGAATGTCAGTACCTCAGAAGACCTGAGTTAGACTGGACATCTGGGATCCTATAGACTGCTCGGTATCCTCTCTGGACTTGTGAAGTCATCAAGTCCCCCTAACTACCCTAATAAGAGGAAATTTAGTGTTTGGTGGGTGGGGTGCTTGTTAAGAGATTTGGGCAGGAGGTAGTCAAGCATGGGCAGATAATGTCCTGGGAAAACTTGCTACCCTTGTCTTCTTTCAGTAAAGAGCTTTGCTCACAGCACCCGTCAAACCTTGGGTTGGGAAAGTTTATCTCAATTTTTCATGAGACAAGAATCTCAAATTAACACTTAAAATTATTCTACTCTAAAGACATTTAAGATAAAGAAGAAATAAAAAAAAAAACTCTGAGTTTCCAAATGAATAGAATAGAAATAAAAGTGACTGGAGAAAAAATCAGAAGAGAACACTGGCTGAATAGAGGGTTGGGAAATACAGTAAAAGCTGCTAAACTGCATTGCAACTTTAAAGTACAATGGATGGTTAATATAGCTTCAGGAACATCTCCTTGTGATGTAGCATGGAAAAGCCTACCAATTTTTGTATAAGTAATGAAAGTGAATAGAAATTAAGCTTGATGGCCATTAAGAGAAAGAGAAAGTTACTCCACTGATAACAAATGAGTATATGTGAAGCTGGATGCTGTTGGGAGTTCCTGATTGCTAATAGATTGGTAAGTGTATATTTTGTATTATGTTGTATGTACAGTCCATGCTTGGCAAGGAGTCTGGCTCCTAATTCTATTTTTATTAAAGACACTGGCTAAAACAAGTTGAGATCCCTGTATGTAACCGTTCCCTATGGATGCCTGCTTTAAATGCCTATGAGGTATACTTTCGATTGCATGTAGTTAAAATATTTATACTAAATGAGGGGGTCCCGTCTTATGGACTAGAATCTCAGGCTATAAAGTACAAAGCAAATTAAACAGTGATAATCTTCTGTTGTTAACTGTTACAGGATTTGCCCTGCACTTTAAGTTTCCACTTCGAGAGTTTTCTGACAAAATGAGCTGTAACTTCAAAAGTCAACAACACAAACCTGAACTTCCTGGCTTGCAGAGGCCAGTTGTTTTATTGCAACAACAAATCATGTAACTATTACTGCAACCATAAAGATGATAGTAGGACGATTATCACTGTGAACTATAATGTGTCATAGCTCACCCTTGTGGCTTCCTTTGAGAACACATCACTGACAAACCTTAGAAGCATTGTATGCCCTTCCTTGCGATTTCTGACTTGTTAACAGCATTGTTGTTGTATTGTTGTCATTGTTATTAAGGGTCCCTTGAGCCTGAGCAATGATGAACACAGACATCCATTGATAACACACTAGTTCACTAGTAACCAAATGATAGGCAGCATATACAGTGAGGAATGCTGGGTGATGGGATGATTCCCCACTCCCAAGGTTAGGGGTCCCATAAAAACACCAAGCTACAAAGCCATAAAATCTATGTAAAAAACCTAGTGCAGACCCATGCAGGCTCTGGGATTGTCTCTTCAGTTTCCCTGAGCTCCTATGAGTCATGTTTATTTTATTCCATGTACTCATGGTGTGTCAACCCCCTCTGGCTCCTACAGTCCTTTCTCCTCATCTGTGGGGTTCATGAAGTTAAACCTAGCCTAATGGCTTTAAGTCTCAGCATCTTCTGCCATCAGTTACTAGATGAAGCCTATCTGATGTCAGTTGTGCTAAGTATCAATTTATGAGTATAGTAGAATATCAGTAGGAATTCTTTCATTCATTTTTCTTTTAGTTTTTGCCAGTTGTCTTTAATTCTATTGTAGATCTCTGGGCTATACATCCTCAAGTATGGAACAAAAAAAAATCATCCTTATTAGGTAACCAAGAGCCAGAACGACAAACATGGTATATACTCATTTAAAAGTAGATGTTAGCTGTTAAAATAAAAGATAATCCTGTATAGGCTTATACTTTTCAAAACCTACTTTAATAAGGGTTCTTAAACCCTTCAACCTCCCTATAGCCCATTGATCAAAGGTCTGGGGAAATGGTTAATAGGATGAGGGAACATCGACCTGTTGAGAAGTAGTTCTTTGGGGCTATTTTAATTTTAATGTTTAGCAAAGTACCAACATTAATCAGCAGCAGCAGCAGTCCAGAAGAAACTATGAAGTTCCAGCAATCAGCCTGAGTCCATGGAAGCAGCAAGAAGCCACCAGAGTATCACGAGAAGTTCTTCGGCAAGTCACTCTCTATGAAGTCATGACAAGCAAAGGTCAGCAAAGCGGTGTAAAGCGAACCAATACAAGAGTGTCATCAGTGAAGACTAGTGAGGCAGAGCAAGGCAAACCAATGCAAGAGCCTCCTCACACTGTCTATAGGGTCATCTTTATATTCTTTCTAAGCCTCCCACATTCTCTCTCATGTCTACTTCATCAAAACATCCTTTCACCTGTCTCCTCCAGCAAAACACCCTATGACATAACTGAATTTCCAAAGAAACCAGAAATTTCCACATCAGTCAAACTATAATCTATTGGCCCAGAGAGGCTAAGTAACAAGGATGGTACAAGGTAGAATGCATGGACATCATTTGGAAGGCGAATCAGAATATGTGTTTCTCTGTCATGCAGATGAGGAGTGTGGTGTCTTCAGAAATAACAACCTAACTATATGATTGTGGGTAAGAAAAAGTAATGACAATAAACTGGCTTGTTATTGATACCTCGGAGCTTCCCTAATAACTAATAGGACACTAAAAATTAAAATAAATTATGTACATAATATTTACATATGCTTATTAAATATTTACATATGAATTAACATGTAAGGCAATTTTATCCAAATGAGAAGAGGAAAATATACAATGTAAAAAGAAAAAGATAGAAGATTTGGGTTAAAAGTATTAACTGTTTGTGTTGTATTTCATTAATAGATTTGTTTTTTTTATATTTTAGTTAAAATACAGTTATATTGGCTATTACTTCACTTTTTTCTTCCAGTCACTTTCATGTCCCCTCCAATCTTACTTTTGAGATGATAAGCATCTTTTACTTTATTTGTGTGTAAGTTTATGGTGTGTGTCTCATCTAGAGAAACCTGAAGGTTTTAGAGACTTGGGATAGATTAGAGAAATTTTGGCGTTTTAGAGAAACTATGACTATCTTAGACTTAATATTTTAGACAGACTGTGAACACTGAAAGAGACTATGGATATTATTGGAGAGTAATACTTGAAATTTGAAAATTCTGAGACATGAAAAGTAGGAGTGAAACCTTAGTTAGAAACTTGAAGAACAAATTGAACATCCTAACACATTACAACTAATTCTATACCAATTTGGTGCTTACATGCTGCAGAATGCTGGTAGGAACATATTAAAGGTCCTTGTTTTTGTGGTCATTATGTTCATATAAGAGCAGAAAAAATCTATTTATAATAAGATTATTGCAGTTTGCAGCGCACTGTCATACTCAGTCTGAGTCAAGACATTTTAGTGCTGCAGTGAAATCACACAGTGCAACACATGTCTGAGACCTGTGCTAGAAACACCACAAACAGACTGTCAGTAATTGTGTCTCTCAAAACCTCTCAGCCTATACCATTTTATGACCCCCAACATTTTAATTATATATGGGCACACAATTGACAAAGATGAGCTTTAAAGTACCAATGTTGGAGCTCTTAAAATGACAAGCCAATAATTCATATACTTTCATCCTTCTGTTTTAATATCTTTTAAGGTGAGAGATGGTCTTTTGTTTTCTAAAGGAACAGTGTTCTGTTTTCTAGGATTTATGTTTTAAAATTTAAGAAATAGGCTGTCAATTTCTTAACAAAATAAAACCTTAGAGAATAACTTTATGTAAACATGTTGGATGGATAACTACTGTTAGGTGACAAAGGAATTCCAAGCTTACATGTAATCTATCACACAACACTGTTTTCCATTTTCCACTGGATGGAATGCAGGAAAACTATGTCACATTGTATCCAATTAAACAACAGTGATTTCTGTATTTAAACAGTATATATTTCTGTGTTGCAGGAAATATTTCAAAAGACTGACAAGTTCCAGTGCTATGCCCAGTTACTCTCTGCCCAGCGGTCTAGCTAGCCCCAGTCAGCAGTCTTCCCTTCTCTTGTTCATCTGCCTTAGTGCTGTCTGTACCTTCTCATCCATAAATTCCCTGTGGTTGTCAGTCCCAAATTCCAGTAACCCAGTAAATCAAAACTCTTGAAGCTTATAATTAACCTGTCAGGTTTATATATCAATAAATTCTCAATTCACAAGATGACCACACAATAATTTCAGAGCCAAATGATAATGTTACAAGCTGCCTACCTAGATTAGACAAGTTATCCCAGTTATTCTAACCTCTTATTCTATTCACAGGTACCTGTGACTATTTAAAGCCAGGAAGAATCTGGATCGTCTTCCTCATTCTGCATCTTCCTTTCTCCTCTACCTGTCTCCTCTGTTGTTCCCTGTCTCTGCAACTCTTAGCTCTGCCTCCCTTTTCCCTGTCTAATCACAGCCTTCTTGTATTAATATTTGAAGTGATTAGACAAGGAAAATTATGCTACATTCCTGTATGTCTTAGTTACATTAAGTAATATTACTTGGATAAATTTCTTAATTCATTTTCTCGGTGTAATCTTTAACTCTAAATATTAATTTTTCAGTGTAAATGTGGGAAAATATTTTCAAAGTGAATTTTCAAACTCATTAAACTTAAATTTTAAGGACAGGAATCTTTAAGAGAAGGAAGAAAAATTAGAATATCTCAAGTCATACAAAGGCATGATTGATTACCCATACAACATACTTCCACTTATGAGGTAGTAATAGTTCAGGGATTCGTAGTGAACAACATAATTTCTGTTTGTGTGTTCTGGAATTGAAGATCAAATTTATGTCTGTTGCATGTTCAAGAAGTATTTCTCTAGCAAGGGGCTTTTTAACCTCCTCTCTGTGTGTATATGTGTGTGTGTGTTTGTGTGTTTGTATGTCTGTATATCTGTCTGTCTGTGGTACACAAAGACGTGGCAAGAATAGAACATTACATGTGTATGTGGGTGTGTACAGATTCAGGTAAATGCCAAACAAAGCAACACTACACAGCTAGAATGTACCAGCTGAGAAACTCTATGAATATAGGGAGTAAACTATTCATTAAAAATGTATAATGTTTAAAGTACTGAAAAACTATAATATATGCAAAGAAACATTTCAGAAGACAACATCACTATTTTCATGAGTATTACACTTGTATTTTGCCTGCTCTATAATGTGCATATGATTAAGATTTTCTTGGGGGACGATAAATCAGTGAGAATTCTCTTTCCATTGTACATTTCTATTTGTCTTCTTGTGACAGCCATATTTTTAGAGGAAAGACAATTGAGGGCCAGTATGGCAGTTGTCATGGCCATGCTTTGCACAAAATTGGTTGCTGTGCAGTTTTCTCTTTGGAGATGATATGTCTTTAACACTGATAAATGTATACTAGAAAAATAAAACATCCACACTGGTGCATGGCAGTCCAGCCTTTTTCTGTGACTGGTTGAAAAAAAAAAAAAGAAGGCTCTGCGTAAACTAATAAAAGCAAGCATCACCATCATTGCTAATTCCAAACAAATTGTGCTTTGACTTTTACCTACTTTATCTTTGTGAAGAAGAAGAAGGAGAAGAAGAAGAAGAAGAAGAAGAAGAAGAAGAAGAAGAAGAAGAAGAATTGTTTCCACAGTAAGAGGTCCATTAAAAAATAAAATTTTTCAATTATCTGGGAAGCAAACTTGGCTCCTCAGAGTGAACCACCGACAATGGGTCTTTAGTCAATGATGTCCCTGAACTAGAAAGGATAACTCCAGAGCTGAGACAATCCCCAGGATACCTGACAGGAGGAGATAACAGGGCCAGAGAGCTGAGCTAGTCTCTGAAATTCTTCAAGACCTCACTAAATATAATGAAACTAACATAGTAACTGATAAAAATTGTAATAATATCACTTCTTTGCACCTACCACTCATGTTAGAGGTTACCTGACCCTTCTAGAGAATTCCCCTAGCCATGTATACAAGGGAGCCTGAGAGCTGTTCAGGTTGTTACCATTTGGATGAATAGTTGAACTCTTTTATAATAGTAATTTTTGCAGAATAAATGTTCTTTTCTTTTGCATACTGTTTTCATGTGTGGTCTTCCTTCAGCAATTCTTGAACCCTAACGTGTAGTATATGAACAAAAATGAGCTTACAATTACAATATTAAAGTGACAAAGATTGTCTTTTGTTTTCTGAATAGGGGACTTTTCAGATATACAGTGTTTTCCTAAGTTTAAAGTCATACCAATTTGTATTTAATTTAAAAGGTATTCTGTTAACTTTACAATGAAACAAGATAGTTTGATTTTCATCACTGGGAAGCTGGGTAAAATCTGTGTTGTGATTTTGGATTAGCATCAGAAATGAAGCTCAGGATATATTAATACAACAATTCAAATATCAGCTGGTATATATAAGCTGTGAGAGAAGAGAAAAATTAAATTTGTTGGAACTTGTTAAAGTTTGATCCACCTACCAAATGTGTGTGTGTGTTTGTGTATGTGTGTGCATGTGTGATTTTTTTCACACAAATAGAATCAAATTTTGTTTCCTCAAAGAAAAGTCAGCTAAGTGATCTTACTCTAGGCCCTGACTCAGTTTACCTGTCATGTCAGAGATGGCCTCTGACACATCATAAAACAAAGAACTTTGGTAAAGCATGTTTTTTTTTTCTAATGTTGTACTTTTAAAGTTCCAGGAGTTGTGTTTCCCTCCTCAAATCTAAAAACATGACATCCGAGCAGTTAAAGTAGAGGGAAAAATATACTCATAGCATTTACATAGGATTAGTGTTAACATGAAGTAAACTTTAGCTTCTAGATTTCATTATTGCTCTGTACTCTTCACTGCCTAGATGAGCAGTGGAGAGCAAGGTTATTAAAGCAAGATTTAAAGGTGATGACAAGGCTAAATATAGCTTAACTCACTGGCAATAACATTCTTTGGCATGTACTTAAATTTAATATACTGATTAAGGCTAAGTAGTTATTTTGTATAAGTTCTACTGCAGCTTCTTTGCCCTATGTTTCTGGAAGACATTTGAAAATATGTTTTTGTTGTTGTTGTTATAAGGATTGGGAGAATCCTAAGAATAGGTTGACTCTATAAATTATCCTTACTAGAACTTTATAATGAGTGTGAGAAATGAATTTTCTTGGAACTATGTATCAGTTAGATTTTATGAATATATATTTCCGAAATAGAACAAAATGTGAATAAGTATATGAAAATGTAAATAATGCAACTATAATTGTTCAAACTTCTTGACAGATATTCAGCAGTTTGAAACTTTGTGTGCCTGGGCAAGTAAATAAAATTCTAATATGGATGATTAGACTTCTAGTTATTTACATCTTTGATGTCTTGTTATTATGAGACTTTGACATTAGTCACTGACAAATATTGATTCTACCTTTAAAACTTTGGTCATGTATGTTGTATTTGTTCACTCAGATGTTTAGCCAGTTAATTTCTACCATGTCATATAAATTCTATTACTTAAACTATGCATCAATTAAAGAAAATACTCCACAGACTTCTCTATTTCCATTTCTCAGACTTTCTGCTCTGCAAATAATAATACCTATGAAGCATTTAAATGGAAAAACACCATCTTAGTCTTCCATAATGTGACAATAAGGGATAAAATATATCAAACTTAAGTAGTATACATTTACAGAGATGCTACTCCTTAAAAAAAAATGGTAGTGCTGACTAGACCTGTATAAGCCAGGCCATCAAGGTCTAGCCCACTGTTTTAAGTTCCAACATTGTTCTACTGCTAATAGCTAAGTCCCCTCACAAACTACCAAAGATTTCAAACATAAAGTGACAGGAAAGGAATAAGAATTGCTTGTTTTCAGAGTGTACCCTCTTTCAGAAAACTGATCAGAATATACAAATACTAATAACTCTATATTTCAAATTGCATTTTTCCATATTACCACGTCATACTTTCACTGTCAAGAATAGAACCTGTAGGAACAATAGGGCCCATAGTGATTACTAGTAATTCATGTCTACTTACTGGGTGATTTGTGAGGTCAATTCTATAAATCAAGATATCATTATGCCAACCTAACCAGACATAAACAAAAGAGCACTGGTGACCAATGTCAGAAATCTAGCTTTCAAGATAATATGTGTCAATCCTTAGTCACCAAAATATTAAAATAATGTGTTACACTTTACTGAATAAACATCAACCATTTTATTGGGCTTCTGAAAACAAAAGTCATATTGACATTTTTTATTTTCAAGTGATTAAATTCCTTTATGCTCATAAATGTCATTGCAAATAGCTCCAGCAACTATCTCACAGATTATTTGTATTGTCAATATTTATCTTTGACTGAATAATGGTTCATAAAATAAATGTATTGTTAATGTTGATGGAAAAGATGTTGTACTCTATCGGTTTATTATTGTTGCTAAAGTAAAGAATCTGAATTCCTATTTTATAATGAGGATTTTTTTTTTGTTCTCCACTTTAGCCTCATACAAATTCATTTAAGTTTCTGCTGTTGAGCATATGGAGAAAGAGAAACACTCCTCCATTGCTGGTAGGATTGCAAGTTGGTACAACTACTCTGAAAATCAGTCTGGAGGATTCTCAGAATATTGGAAATAGTTCTACATGAGGACTCAGTTATACCACTCCTGGGCATATACCCAAAATATACTCCAACATATAACAAGGACACATGCTCCACTATGTTCATAGCAGCCTTATTTATAATAGCCAGAAGCTGGAAACAACTCAGATGTCCCTCAACAGAGGAATGGATACAGAAAATGTGGTACATCTACACAATGGAGTACTACTCAGCCATTAGAAACAATGACTTTATGAAATTCACTAGCAAATGGATGGAACTAGAAAATATCATCCTGAATGATATAACCCAGTCACAAAAGAACACACATGGTATGTACTGAGAAGTGGATATTAGGCAAAAAGCTCAGAATACCCATGATACAACTCACACACCATATGAAGCTCAAAGGAAAACAAAAGTGTGCATGTTTCTTGGTCCTGTGAAGGTTCTATGCCCCAGGATAGAGGAATGCCAGGGCCAGGAAGCAGGAGAGGGTGGGTTGGTGAGCAGGGGGAAGGAGAAGGGAAGAGAGATTTTTTTCTTTTTTTTTTTCAGAGGGGAAACTAGGAAAGGAGATATCATTTGACATGTAATAAAAGAAAATATCTTAAATAAGGAATATGAATAATAAAATATGTTTGACCAATCGTTCTATCCTGGACAAGATATTAGCTATGAAGGTAGTTCAATACCTGAGATGAAATTACTAAATAAAGTCAAAGAATGTCAAAAAAAACTGATAAAACTTTAGTTAAACATTTTTATTAACATATATTAGTTATATATAATAAAGGTTCATGCCATTTCACAAAAAAAAAAGAAGGGAGAACAAAATAATCGTGGAAGGTAAAGGGAGGGAGAGACCTGGGAAGGAAAGAGAAGGGGTAGGGAAAAAGTGGGGCAGGATCAGGTATGCCAGGAGACTGGGGAGAAGTACAGAGTGTTAGGAATTTGAACATAGGTGGGGATCGGAACTGAGGGTAGCCACTAGAAAGTCCCAGATTCCAGGGAAGCAAGAGGCTCAGAGGACCCAATGTGGATGCCATTAGGAGAAATAACAAAGGTGAGAGAGAACCTGTAGAGACCATATCCAGAGGTTAGGCATGGCCCCTAGTTGAGGGGTGGGGCCACCAACTCTTCTCAAAAATATTAACTCAGAATTGTTCCTGTCTAAAGGAAATGCAGGGACAAAGAGTGGAGCAGAGATAGAAGGAAAGGGCATCCCTACCTAGGGATCCATCCCATTGCAGATACCAAATCCAGTCACTGTTGCTGATGCCAAGAAACTCTTGCTGACAGGAGCCTGATATAGCTATCTCCTAGAGACTCTGCCAGAACCTGAACAATACAGATGAACATGCTTATAGCCAACCATTGGATTGAACATGGGGACTCCAATTGGAGGAGTTAGGGTTAAGACTGAAGGAGCTGAAGGTGTTTGCGACCCAATAGGAAGAACAAAAACTATCAACCAACCAGACCACCCAGAACTCCCAGGGACTAAACCACCAACCAAAAAATACACATGGGGGGCCCCATGGCTCCAACTGCGTATGTAGCAGACGATTGCACTATCTAGCATCAATGGGAGAGAAGGCTCTTGGTCCTGTGGAGGCTTAATGCCTCAGCCTCGGAGAATGCTAGGGTTATGGCAGGGAGGTGGGTGGGTGGGTGAGGGGAGTATCCTCATCGAAGCAAGGGAGAAAGGGAAAGGAATAGGGGGTTTGTGGGAGGGGGCAGCTGGGAAGGGGGATAACATTTGAAATGTAAATAAATAAAATAACCAATAAAGCATAATATTTTACTTTGTTTTTAAGTAACTGTTTCTCTGTGTGTATGCTCCTTGTTCGTGTGTGTGTGTGTGTGTGTGTGTGTGTGTGTGTGTGTTCAATTCTGTAACCAATCATCTGAAAGCAACAAGGATATTTGAAATGATTTTCTTTCATGCTATCTTAATGCTTTTTATTCATTCGTATTCTGTAAATGCTTACAGGTGAAGAAAATTTAGGGGTAGGGAGAAGCATAAAGCATATATGTTTAAGATAATATAAAGACCCAAATCATTCTTGTGACTTTGTATGAGTTTGCTATTCAGAGATATATTGGAGACGGCAGTTCAAGCCATTTAAATTTTAAATTAATTTGGGGACCACCAAGGATTGCATTATTCCACCCCTTGAAACATTTTTATTCTTAGCAATTAACAACAGAGGGTCTTCAGAATCTCCAGTCTTGAAGCAAATTTAAATGTAAAGGATTGAAAATTATTACTGAAGCTATTTAAATCCATACATGTGTATGTATGGTCTTTATGACATATGTCTTAACTCATCAATAACATTATTTAATATATACTTAAATTTAGTATAATGACTTAAGGATAAATATTATTTTGTATAAATTCTAATTCAAGCTCTTGGTGGTTGTAATGTGTATTATCTTACAAGGGTGGATGATGACAATTGTTTTGTAATATCTAGTAAATACAAATATATTAATTCAATCAAAACATTACTTTTAAAATAGAAAAAATAAAATGAATACAGTATTCAAGGCTATTGCTATATGTTTGTCATAAAATTAAAATAATAGACTTGGCTAAAATGATATTTTAGTTGGGAAAGTAGGTCCATTCCTCTAATCAGCACTCTGGATGCTGAGTCAGGAGGATTGCTATGAGTAAGTTCAAGCCATCCTGACCTACAGACTCAAACTTTATCTCAAAGAGCAACAAGAAAAGCATACATGGAACTTTCAAAAATGAGATGAGGCAGGCAGTGGTGGCACACGCCTTTAATCCCAGCACTTGGGAGGCAGAGGCAGGTGGATTTCTGAGCCAGCCTGGTCTACAGAGTGAGTTCCAGGACAGCCAGAGCTACACAGAGAAACCCCTGTCCCCAAATGAGATGAAATTCAGGGTGGGAAAGATGTTCAGTGAGTAAAGCTCTTGCAAGACAAACTTGACTGCAGATACCTAGCATGTGGTAACAAATAAGATGCAGAGGCTTCAGACAAACACAATGGGATGCCCAAGGTGACACTTCTGTAGACAAATACTCAAGCTTGCCCTCTTTACTCCTAAAGTTGCTCTGAAGATCTGTGCTAGAGCCTGGGACCTGGCTCTAGCCAAAGCATCTCTGTGTGTTGTCTAGTCCACAGGTTGCCAGGAAATATTTGCAGGGATGAACTGTAATCAGCGTGAAGTTACTTGTGTTGCCAAGACGACTTGAGCTATGTATCTGCTCATTTGACTTGGAAAAGCCAGAAGTAGGTGTTCTAGAATATTGTCTACCAATTCCTTGCACACTGGGGCAGGCTCAGGTCACCTTCATCTGCTTTGAATGTCAGTGGCTACAGATAGGATTGCCTGTTTCTTGCTTGGTGTTTTGTTTTGTTTTGTCTTTGGTTTTATTCTGCTGAAATAAATGAATGAAAGACAGATGAAGAGGAAAGAGTTACCTCTGTAATCCAGCATTGACTAGACAGAGACTGCCAGATTATGCTCTTGCTATCAGTCATGCTAGCCACCCAGTGAGCCCCAGGTTCACAAAAGAATCTGTCTCTAAGAGTAAGGTAGAGAAATTAGAAACAATTGAAGCTTTCACCTAGAGCCTACAATACACTTCAGAGCACTTGATAACTTGTCCTTTGGTACATACACACAATATGCTTAAACATGTCTACCTGAGTGTTTATATACATACATATGCCCACACATACACACACACTTGTACACATATGCATATGATAACATGTTAGTCAGCTATTTCTGTTTTAGTATCATTTTCATTTCTTGAATAAATAAAATTTTAAATTTATCAAATATTTATGGGGTTAGTCTGTGATCAGTGTGGTCAGTTTTCCTGAAAACAAAAGAAATTATTGATTGGATTACTTTATTATAAAAATTATAACAATAATAATAATAATTGTAAATGATGGCATATTTTTTCCATAAACTGCTATTAGATAAGTATTTATTGAGTAAGATAATTTAAAATGAATGTGGTAGTAAAAGGATATTTTATGCCCAATTAAAAATCACTTAACAGATAATGTTCATAATTGCAATACAGAATAAGTACGAACAGCTGAAACTGACACATGACTACAAAGTGAGATGATGGAGATAAGACAACAGATATTTACTGCAGGTAAAAGCATAAATATTTCAATTATGGATGGGGGACTTGAAGAAGCTCTCTACTATTGTTGTCCTTCTCAGATTCTACCACAGAAGGTAGCAGATTCTTTCATACCCAGTTGAAAATGGACCAGAGGATGTTTCTGCCACAGGAAAGGTAGGTGCCTTCAAAGACTTGCAAATCTGGCTACACTGCTTATGTCACACACATCCTCTAGTGGTCTGTTTCTCCTGGAGAGACACATTCAGCACACAGCCCTGATCTGCTTTAGGACTAACAGCTGAGAGGTGAAGGTTTAAGGACATGGTTTCTGAGTCGGTGTTCTCAAAAGAAATTGAACTGTGAAAAAAAGAGAGAAAGAGAGAAATCTTCAGGAAAGAGACTCATCAGTCAAAATGACTCTATGCCTAACAAACACCATAAACTGTACACAACTTGGAGTTTTCTAGTAGGGTGGTAATTATTTCAATTTATAAAATAGAATGGCTCTACATGGGTAGAAAATTCTTTGCTTCTAGCCAGTCAAAGGCCAAGAAGAAGTCGGTGAAGTACAAAGGTAGAGAAGAAAATCGGAAAGGTTGAGTTTGTAACTGTACATAATTAGCATTATGGAAAGGTTGAGTTTGTAACTGTACATAATTAGCATTATAAGAGCCTTTTGCTTGTGCATTATTAGTAGTTTTGTGGCAGGTTGATTATAACATTTTAACCATAGAGTTTCTTTTGTCTGTCCTTAACAAAAACCAAAAACATTAATTTCCATGACAGCTTTATTTTCTTATGTAGTAATTTCATTTTTCCCTAAAGATTAAATTCCACTTGAATCATGACAGAAACACCTTTCTAAAGTTTTATTTCTGAAGAAAATTATGATGTGATTTTATTTTCTTTTTATTGAGTTGTATTTAAATTCCAATGTCATTTATGTTATTTTGCTAATTATAGTGATTAACTTTCTAGTACTCTGTCAATCTGTTCATCGTCCTTCCCCTTCCAAGCTAACTCCTGTTCATCCACTGAGAAGAATATATATAGAAATATTGCACACATAAAATAACTTGAGATATGAGTATCACCTGCACAGTTTTCCTGGGAAAAAGAATATTCAGGCTTCCTTTCTATTTTTATTTTTCTTTTATTAACAAAAATTAAACAATATATCAGGATTACATTTTCCCCCTCCCCTTAATCATCAGAGATTTTTCTTCCACACCCATCTCATCAAAATTCATACCTTTTAAATCTCTTCTTAGGGGAAAATCAAATGAACAAATGAAAAGCAGTCATTTAAAAAACTTTAAATGAAATAAAATTAGATAAAACAAATATAAACAAATGAGAAAAAGACAAAACAAATAAACAGAAGAAAAATGTCAAAAAAAATCACACTAGAAACACCTGTGAATGCAGGGACACAGATAATTCCACACAAAGGAATCGTAGGGGAAACCAGGAAAGGAGATGTCATATAACATGTAAATAGAGAAAATATTAAATAAATAAATAAATAAATAAATAAATAAATAAAGTGTCAATTCTGACCCCCCCAATACCAGAAGCCATAGTATATATGCAAAGAACGATTAGGGGTGGGGGGAAAAAGAAAAGATAAATAAATGAATAAATAAATAAATAAATATCTTGACTATACACGGTGAGACGTGGAACCTCAAAACATGCCATAGAGTTTGTTTTCTGTTGTCCATTTACTGCTCAGCTTGGGGCCTCCCCTTAAGAATAGCATTTAAAAGAAATAAATAATATTTTCTGTAGGTACTACTTACCAAAGTTAAATCAAGGCCAGATTTACTTTTAAGTGCTTAAATTCACTTAAAATCCCCATAAGGAAACAGAAGCAGACATTACCCCCTCAACCAAAAAAGTCAAATGGTTTTAAGGGAGAATTCTACCTTACTTTCCAAAGAAGAATTAACATCGTAACTCTCAAATTATCCCACAAAATAGAAACATTGCCTAATTCAATTTATAAGATCACATTCAACCTGATACTCAAACACTCAAATATTCAAGAAAGATAGAAAATTACAGACAAATCTTCCTTTGAACATAGACGCAAAAATCCTTTTTTAAGTTTTCTAATTAATTATTTTATTTATATCTCAAATGTTGTTTTCCTTTCTGGTCTGGCTTCCCACCCCATCCCTCCTCCCTTTGTCTCTAAGAAGGTGCTCCCCCACCCACCCTTCCATTTCCACCTTACTCCTCTTTCTTTCTCTGGCATCAGGCCTCCACAGGACCAAGTGTCTCCCCTCCCACTGATGCCAGATAAGGCAGTCCTCTGCTACATATGTAGAGGGAGCCACTGACTGGCCCATGTATACTCTTTGGTTGGTGGTTTAGTCTCTGGGAGATCTGAGGGGTTCGGTTAGTTGATACTGTTGTTCTTCCTATGGGGTTGTAATCCCCTTCAATTCCTCCAGTCCTTCCCCTAGCTTTTCCATTGGGATCCTTGGGCTCAGTCCAGAGGTTGGCTATGGGTATCTATCTGCCTCTGTCTTAGTCAGGTACTGGCAGAGCCTCTTAGAGGACAACCATATCAGGTTCCTGTCTCCAAGCCCATCTCAGCATCAGCAATGGTGTTGGGGTTTGGTGTCTGTGGATGGGATGGATCCCAAGGTGTAGTGGTAGACATCCATTATCTATCACTAGCTCTACAGGTTCATTGAGAGTGAAAAATTGTAATTCTTGTGGCTAAGTTATCATAGAAGTTTTGAATAGATAACTCAGTCAAAATTTTATCTTCTGTCCTTGCACTTACAATAAATCATTAGTTCCTTGGCCAGGCAGTGGTGGTGCATGCCTTTAATCCCAGCACTTGGGAGGCAGAGGCAGGTGGATTTCTAAGTTCAAGGCCAGCCTGGTCTACAGAGTGAGTTCCAGGACAGCCAGGACTACACAGAGAAACCCTGTCTCAAAAAAAGACAAAAACAAAACAAAATCATTAGTTCCCTTTTATGACCTTTGGTTAATTGTTTTACATCCTCTTGGAAATATATTCTATATTATAAATGCCAGCTTTCTATCTCAGAAGCAAAAAGATTCCTGCTTTTATGAGAGATGAAGATTATTAGAGTTCTAATTGCAGTTTTCATATCAGAGAGGGCCTAAATAGTAGTCCTATTATGAAGGGCTTAATAATTATTAGTACAATGTTAGGAATTCTTATAGGGTCATCATTTAGAATTAAGAAATCATCTATTTGTCTATATAGCATCAGGACAAGACAGTATGTGTTCGTTGATCTGCAGAAATCTCCTCAAAAGGGTAAGCAAATACCTAGAGATTGTTATATCTATTTAATAATAATAGGAAATTCATATTAATAGCAGGAATCTTTCCTAAAATATCGTACCTTTAGCCTTACCTAAAAGGATTCATCCTTCACAGTTTTATAGTCCACAGTGAAACCATCACAGGAATTCTCATAAAGGACTCCTTAGCATCTTTGTGTTTACCTGCTAGTTTTTAGCCTCTTTTAGATGGCTCCTTCAGATATGTAATCATAAGAATAACTAATATAGGAATATTACAGGGGTCAGCTTTGGTGGTTTACAGGATAGTTGATAGGAGATAAGGAGTGAGAGAATAGTAAGTCAGATGCAGTGATCAAGGAAATCTCTCAGTTCTGACTAGCAATCAGGTTGCTTCTTTATTGATACAGCTTTCACAGAACAAAGGTAGACTAAAGATTATCCAAGAAGTACTGCTTATATCATTATTTCTCCAATGTACTTGAATTTTCATTATGTGTCTGAAGTCACAAGTACAGTCACAATTAGTAAGTACAAATAGTACAAATTTCATTTTTATTATCAACCCTATAACTCAAATTTAAAGACTGTGAAAAAAGTATCTCTACCAAGGCAAACACATTTATTATATGACAGTCTACTTTAGGTTAGCAATATTTTCAGTTTTTAAGAATTGCAGACAAAGAAAACATACTAACACTTAAATCCTTTTATTTATATTCTTTTATCACTTATGCTTTTGAGTAGAATAAGTTATTTTAGTCAATCTATCATATTTGCTGAGTTCTATGCCCCTAGGAAGCATATTCTGCATGACACCCTGTCTTCACACTACATTTTCAAAAGGTTCTGAGTGTATTGTAAATAGAGGTATTGGATATGTTGGCATTTCCTCTGGCCAGTCAGAGCTTCTTAACTATATCAAAGTTTACCCTTTTCCAATTTTACTGTTTGAGTTTGCTTTGTTTCATAGAGGACTCTCTAGCATCTTTGTGTTTATCTGTGCTTTCACAATCTCCAGAGTATAAGGAAGAATACTTCTAAATAGGGCCAGATAAATTTATTGCCCTAAAAACAGAAGGGATAGTAAGTTTAGGACTTTTCTAAAAAGATTCAGACATAATTTTCTCAGGAAAAGACATAAAATAAATCCTAATGCAGAATGTCTGCCAGAAGCCAATCCACAGAGACCAAAATCTAAGAGAGAGAGACAGAGTGACAGCAATCACAGCATTTGCTTGCCCTCACTGGAACTGCATCAGACAGCTTTGCTGGCTCCATGGCTCTCCCAGTGTTCAGTGGATATGGCTGGGCATCATACTTTTCTCCAAAGTTAAATCTGTGAGTCCAATACAAACATCTTTGGAAACCGACAGGGTGCTTTGGCAGCCTCTTCTTACTTTGAGCATATAAACTTGAAATTTTCATTCACTTTTAATTAACAAAAGAATTAGGGAGGTTGCTGTGGTAGTGTCTAGCTAGGTCAGGCTATAAAATGAGGTTTACATTTTTGCCTCTGGAATTCTGAGATTACAGGCACACACCACTAGGTTTACCTATGTATCACGAAGTGTAGCAGACCCCACATTGTGGTATTTATCTAACAATCAGTCTGTAAGGACACACATTTCCTTCCCTCCACCTTTTACAGGACATAATTAGAAGCATTTTCACTCAAGAACACAGCACAAGAAAGAAATTATTGACTCCATTAAATGTATGCTTATGAACGCGTGACTATGTGTGTGTCGATCACTTATTTCAGAACCTTTTGGGCTAGAAACAAAAAGCATTTAATCTCACAATGTCATGATTTACATCACTTCAAAATGAGATTTGTGATGAGATATTAATATCTTCAGTGTATTCTAGTTTGCCCAGATGTCCACCAGAAGCACTTTGAGATGAGAGAAGATTCGCCTGATTCTCAGCACTACCCAGATCGGCTCCTAGCGTTCTAGTTCTTACTGAGAAAACCTAGTACCTTTAGAGGGTCCCCATGGCAGACAAGGTTAGAACTAGGTGACAGGGTGGTAATTGTAAAGAAGATTGGGACTAAACTGAACTTTACAGTTGAAAGGATAGAACTAAATATGCCTGAAAAAAAAGTTAATAAAATTATTCCTAAAGATATTTTATTATACTCATGCATCAGTGCCTAGCCCAGTTCTCATGAGAGAGGCTTCATCCATCAGCTGATGGGAGCAGATGCAGAGACCCACAGCCAGACATTAGGTGGAGCACAGGAAATACTGACAAGCAGGGGGAGGAAGAATTATATATGCCAGCAGGGATGAGGACACCCTTATGACCCATAGAAACAGTTATGCAGAGCTCATAGGAGCTCAGAGATTGAAGCTACAGTCCTGGAGAATACATGTGTCTGTGCTAGGTGCTCTCAATCTATCTTGTAGTTAGGTAGTTCTTATGAGATTCCCAACAGTGGAAGTGCTGGGTGTCTCTGACTCTTCTGCCTTTGCTTGGGACCCTTTTCTTCCTTCTGGTTTGACTTCTCCAACCTTGATACAAAATCTGGTGGCTTTGAAACTGCCCATAGCTTTGACAAACACTGCTCTGTTGATTATACCACTCATGAGGAGTGCTGAATGTGTATAGAACACATTGGTTATTATTTTATCCATTAACAAAACCCAAACTACTACAATCAATGACTTTACTGTCCTATGGAAAATCATGACATAATGAAATGATGTTTTAAGCTGAGAAGTAGGAATACTGTTATGAAACTCTTTACCATTGCAGCTTATATTTTAGAACTGTAGTTCAGTGATTAATCTTTCAAAAAATTAGATTCTGAGTACCGATGTTGGCACACAAGCCCTTGTAAGTGTAATTCCAGGGAATCTAACTTCTTTTATTGGCTATCAAAGATACCTGCACTCATTAACATATACTTACACATAGACATATATATATATATATATATATATATATAATTATATATATATGAATTAAATCATTGTTGTGAAAAACAGAATTTCAGTATAAAATTAGAAATCTCATTTGTATGTATGTATAAGTATTTTGAGTGTGTTTGTCTTTCAGCCACACTTAAAGTCTCAGAACTGAAGCAAAATCTAAATATACTATTTGCTATAATACTTCCCACTTAGCCTCTAGCTCCATTCAGATAGAATATTTTTCTCCATCCAAAACTTCATGGATCTTGTATTCACTGTACACATTCCTAAAGGGGGTCTGGATTCTACTTACTTATTAGTCTTACCAAATAGGCTGTATTTATGACATTGTCTACATATCTCTAAAATTTCCAAATTTCCAGAGAACAATTCCAAAAATTAAGAATTGCAAGTTCACATTAAGTGGCATAAAGAAACACTGTTTGTTTCACTTATGGTTTCAGAGGGCTCACTTCATGATTGATAGGCACGATTCACATTGGCACAACATTGTGTTAGTGAGAGACTGTGGACAGGAAAGACCTGCATAGAAAATTCTCCCAATGTAACAAGTAAACCATGTTCATAATTAGTGGCTATAGTACTCTAGAGAATTGTGAATCTAAAAGTTTAATAGCTAAAAGAGTATTTATGAACTACATAATACCCAGAATACACTGGAAAGTTTCAAAAGAATTGATTGGAATCATGGGACGATATAACAGAATCATGGCAACAGACTAAGGAAGATAGGTTTTACATATAGAAGCATACAGCACACTCAGGCACAGGAGTACATGCTTTGTAGGATGGGAAGATTACATAAAATGTGTCTACAGTGAGGTTTGTAGAAAGAGAACAGATAATATGTACTCAAATTGTTATATTAGCTATAATCTACAGCATTATATTACACTTGGCAGTTGTTTTATACTATGCAAAAAATGAGCAGGTAGAATGAGTTGCATCAGAATTCTGAGATACTGATAAGTTGCTATTATTTTAGACATATAGTATTTAATGATACTTATAGTAAATGATGTGAATCTTGTTATTTTTTCTGTAATTTTAGAGAATCCTTTGTGCTGTTGAGTATTACATGCTCTGTAAGTTAGTAGATGATTGGTTACTGAAACAATCAGGTTTGTGCCTGAAATCACCAAGAATATAATTTTGAAAAATAAATGGAGTCTGGGAATCATTAAAACACTACAACACAGTAGTATCCAGAAAATACCACAACACAGGAAAGAGAATAGTATAAAACTAGGTTTATTTTATACTATCACAAAACAACATTGAAATTGAATATGGGGTAGGGGTCAGTTGAAGACAAATATCTAAGGGGAGTCATTAAGTTAGGGGCTTTGATACATAACCTAATACAATTCTCAGAAATGGAGACTGCTTCCCTCAAGAATGCACTGACAACACGGGTCGATGCATTAAGAGATTTCAGCAGCTATAAAGAAAGACAATGGTAATAGAGCCCCCCAAAGCAAACATGTTCCCAGGAAGATAAAAAATAACAGCCTTTTTAGAACACAAAAGAAACAGACAGACAATTTCTTGTGTAGCAATAACTCCATTCATACTTTCAGCGGACTTTTCAGTATCCATTTGTACATAAAACCAAGAGCATAACATACAAAGTTCTCCAGGAACTGTAGGTTTCCCTCTGTACCTTAGCCTGTGCTGGAACTTGGTCCTCTGACTTAGCTGTTGAATACTGGCGTTATAAGCATGTTTCAAAGCCCAAGTTTCAAATACATTTTAAATCCAACAGAAAAAAAATTCAAAAGCTGGATTGTAAACAAAACAGAATTGAGTTTAGATTTCAAAAAACACGTTAAACTATGTGATCTTAGACATAGTCTTCATTTGCTTTATTAGCTTGTTATGTGAATCAGGTTGACACACCTAAAGAGAAAGACAAAATATTTGGCTATAAAAGCTGTTCTAGTGACACTTCATAGTGCCTGTTTGTGGGGAAAGAAAATTGTAGTGAGGAATAACATGATGCGATAAGAGATAGCCCAGAAGAGTTCCTGACAGAAAGGCTGAGATGTTCAATCATCCAGAGCTGCTTTTGCAGCTTCTGCCAAAACCCCTAGCCTTGCCAGCAGGATTGAGATGTCTGTCAAGTCCTCAGTGAGCCAAGTAGAACCGTCACAGGCCTGCTACTGACCGAAGATGATCTCCACACAGGATTTGCTTTAGTTCTGTTAAATTTGGTCTTGTGTTATCTGTAGAACATACTGAATCTGTGCACCATGACTTCTGGAGGGAAGACAATTGCTGCCAAGTTAGAAAAGTGAAGGAAATTATTTCTCTATTCTTAATATGAACAGAGTCAGAATCTTGCTACTGACAGGGGTAGGTTGTTTGACAATGATATCAGAAAACACTAAGCTTTAGATAAAGCTAGGACAATCTGGATTTAGAGTAGAAAGGCAATGTAAATAAGTGTTCCCCTGGCATATAAACAATCTCATTTTTGTCTGGTTAGAATGAAGAAAATCTCACTTCTTGTTGAATAAACAATTTAAAGATAAGTATTAGATTTCTCTTGCAAAAAAATGAATTTTAATCTGTGTGCTAGCTTTTATTGCTTCTGTAAAAATTATTCATTCAGCATATTAAATTACCACTCTCCCAAACAATTGTCTTATAGTTTTGTGAGCTGTGTGCTTGTCACAGGTCTTCCTGCAGTTAGGTCAGGGGATCAGACTGAGGGGGTGAGTGTGTAGGGGAGATTCCTTAAAAGAAGAACCTGCTTATTTTGACAAAACCATAAAGAACTAGACTTGCCATTGCTTCTGCTATTTACAATTTTTCCGTCACTATAAAATAGTCTTATATGATACAATAATTATATGCCAAAAATATTTAATCAAACATTTTATGTGATACGGATAAAGAAAATTATGTTAAGTCATACTGCAAACATTACAGCATTGATAATTGTTTAAGAAGGCCTTGGAACTTTATGCCATGTTTTCGGTAAGTAACTTTCAAATTTCGTCATTTATCTCTGAAACAAAGAAAGATTTACAATGAAACAGAGTTGCTAATTTTCCCTTCCAAGTGTTCTCATTCTCAAGTTTCACAAAGCCTACATCAATTTTTCCCCATCCAGGTGTGTCTTTCATTCCTCTGATTTAAAACATTTCCTTCCTGGACTAAAAATTATCACAAGGAACCAAGTGAGAGTGACAAGAGTATGCTACTACAAAACTAGGGTAGACTTAAAATTCGGAAAGGATCATTAACTGACTCTCTCACACCCAGATATTCACATGTTTATTTTATGCCTGCATTAGCAACTTTTCTACTGCTGTGACAAAATCAACTTAAAACCTTAAAATGATTTGTTAATACTCTTAGACACATAGTCTCCAATTAGATGACATTGGAAAATAATGTCACAAGACATTATTTCCATTCCTTTCTTTTTTTTGGGGGGGGGGGTGTTGAGACAGGGTTTCCCTGTGTAGCCCTGGCTGTCCTAGAACTCACTCTGTAGACCAGGCTGGCCTTGAACTCAAAAATCCACCTGCCTCTGCCTCCCAAGTGCTGAGATTAAAGGCGTGCGCCACCACTGCCCGGCTATTTCCATTTCATTTCATGTTCATTTTATGAGTTGTGTTGTATGGAATGTGTTCAAAACCCCTCCACGCACACAGACACAAGTGCACATACACACACACACACACACACACACAGACACACTCACACAGACACACACAATTACCTATAACTGGAAAAGTCATTAAAACATGAAGAGTCTTTCTGTATGAACACAACAGAAAATCTAGAACAGTGGTCAATTTGAGATAAAGGTGGATAGCAACACTACTAAGATTATTTTCACCACCTTCTTTTTCTTTTGTAGTGGGCAAGTAGTACTTTAGTACTGGACTGTGAAGATGAGTGTTCTTCATGCCCTAGGAAGGTTTCTGTTAATCATATAATCTCATGCCTGTAGAGTTTATCAGGTTATAATTTCGTCTCAGACCATACCCCCAGCATGGGGGTGTTCGGTCATCCCAGAAACAGATCTTACTTAAAACATGCTCATTCATCTATGTCGCATCCATTGACCATAATCTCTCTGTGTATGCTGCCCTTCCTGACAGTGCCATCTTTCCTGCCTTTGTGAACATATACTGGCTCTTTTTATATTCTTGACTTCTCATATGGGAGAAAACACAGG
>JADRCC010577168.1:0-10230 GCA_019843855.1 Hylomyscus alleni
CACACTAGGTAAGGCGTGAAGTCAATTAAAGTGTCCTAATATATAGCATTGGTTGAGTTTCTCTTTAGGAGTCCAGGATAATTAGCCTATATCACATAGTTTTGAAGTCTTTCTTTTGTACAGAGTTTGGAATCATGGGTAATGGAGAATTTCCAAGAATTGATAAGAACCGAATGCTTATCCTAATGATGATGACAAAGCTGCCAATTACAGAAAGTTCATGGCAGTGCTTCTTGGGTGTTTTAGGAAAATAGGGTGAAAGCATAACTGATGGGTTGTAGTACCTTAATATATCAGAGACTGAAAGGCAAATGTAAACATGAGAAACAAGAGCAAAGTAACAGAGAATGAAACTTCAGCTAGTGTGAGGGCTTCCAAGGTGACGCATCCTGATGTGCTTTGTGGCTGTCAACAAGGTTCTACAATGCCTGAGAGGACTGGAGCATGTCTTGTGATTGGCTCAGTCTCAATTCCCTGTGATAACTTTACCAAAGTTCCTGAGAAAGGTGTCACTCCCATACTATTTGCTGTAGCCTGAGTCTGTCCACTTAACTATTCTCATAAATCTTGACTTCACACTCTAAATTACTTTCCTCCAATCTAGGAAATGGACTGGCCTCTCCCCATCTCCAAGAGCCACTAGCAATAGTTTAGGTGACATAACCTCTAATCAATATCGTCTGTGTTTAAGAGGGAGCCATCTGCTCATAATGACATTTTGCTTGCAATGTGCTTAATTTCTATGGAGTGTCTACACCAACAACTGTGGGAATACAACATGCCTCTTACATAGTATCTCTTGTTTCCTTTGATATTTGGACCTCACTTCCTGTTTACCTTCTGCACTATTGATAAATGCATACCTACTAACCCACTCCACTTCTGGTTAAGTTTCTTATACAGGGAATATATCTTCCTAAAGAGTGATGCATTATCACCTTGACTGAATCATCACTGACTTGTAACAACCCTAGATACTGACATGTTATGACATGTTTAGCACTCTTTTTATCACACCCCCTTGGGACACTGGCCCACGGACTAATTGCCTCCTCTTGCCTGGGTTAATTTCTGTAGTCCAGTTAATTTTCTCTGCATATAAAACTTTAATAAATAAGCTCCTATCAGGGCTCAATCAATATACAGCCCTGTTTATTCATATACCGTTACTCTAATATCCAAATCTCATAGTTTTATCCCTTAAATGAGGTGTTCATTAGCTATCTTTCAAGATGCCTATTGACTGCCTATGTTATTTTTAGTAGAAGCAATAGGAGAAACAAGAGGTCTTAAGAAGAGGATTTGAAAATGAATATCGAGGTGAAAGTCTATTTGTAAAATATCTTGAAGTACATGGGAACTAGGGTGTCTGGGTGATCCTAAGGTAAGTTTGATGCACATAGTAGGAGTAGAAATAAGAACTTGAGGGAAGTTGAACACTCAGTTAAAGAGAAATTGCAATTAGTACTTAGGAACAATATAAAATCAGATGTTTCAAACACAAAATTTGTGATGAGTCTCCTTGGGTAAAGTTAACTCTGATTCAGATATAAACAACTAAAGGGAGAGTATTGGATTACACAGTCTGAGTTTCTGTAGTGTTAACACAGGTTTAAATGCAGGCTGAGACAGAATTTCACTGTGGGGGTCACAAGAGAAAATTAGAAAGGAAAGGATATTAATGGCTTTTATTTATAATAGACATGACCAATGACTTTAATGTTAGA
The DNA here is from genome assembly GCA_019843855.1 of Hylomyscus alleni. Classification (NCBI taxonomy): domain Eukaryota; kingdom Metazoa; phylum Chordata; class Mammalia; order Rodentia; family Muridae; genus Hylomyscus; species Hylomyscus alleni. Next base: position 1,728 of record JADRCC010577168.1, read on the forward strand.
CCTTATGGTAACAATTTTTATAAAAATTATGCTTTCTCCTAGAACCAAGATTGAATAGGAACTCCTCATTTTTGTGACCATTTTATAATGCTAACTAATCCTATCCTCATTTTATAGATTCATCTCAATAAGGATAAGAAATTGACTAACAGCTAGACTGATGTCAGAGACACAGGACAAAGAAGGGTCTGAGTTTTATTTTGAGCACTTGTTCATATGGCCTGCTGGCATTCACTCAGTTGCAGTGTTCCCTTGAAGGAACTAGGTCAGATTAGGCAGCATTCTGCACAAAGCTTCCCAGTCCAGAAGCCTTCTGACCAGGGCTGAATACCTCTGTCAGCAAGTTCTGGAGAATCCCAAATAAATGAGAACCACCAAGGAAACTTGTCCTTTGTAAAATGTCAAATTATGGCATTGATCATATTAACGTGTAGGACTGTGCTCCTGTGTGCTACACAGCTTTGACAGACAGGCCTTTTCTCAGGCAGCAAGGGGGGCTCATTAGGATCTCATTCAGCATGAAGTTTGTATACAGAGGTGGGTAGGAATCTTTCCAAGAAAGGACTGATAGCAACTCTTTCTCTTCCTACCTCTCTCTTGGCTGCTTGTGTACATATATGTGTAGATGCACGAAAATAGGATAAATGTTTTTTATCCGAGCTTTTGTTATATGCTAGTTAACCCAATATGAATTAACATGTACATATATTTTTATTGATATATATATCTATAACTACTTACAAAACATTTATATTTATATATTAAAATATTTATGTTAAAATAAATGGCAATTAGAAAATATGCAAAGATTATACATAAGCAGTAAGCCATTTTATAGATAGAACTGGACTCTTCTACAATTAATATCATGTAGGGTCTTAGAAGCAATTCCAAATAGATATCAGGGAATGGCACCATATGAACCCATGTACATAATCATGGTTGCCGTTGTCGTCATCATCATCATCATCATCATCTGACTGTGTTTTAACTTTAAAGGTTAGAATTTTTAAAGTAATGTCATATGATGATATTATGTCAATCTAGTAAGAATTAGAGGTCACTGTCTTATTTCAAGGGTTTTCTGAATTCATGTCATTATAATTTTTCTTAGTCTTCCTCTTCACTGGCAAAAGAATTCAGTAAATGGTGAAAGGAACCAATGATTTTGCAGTTAGAGAAGTTTCAGAGTATGCTACCCACTATACTTTTTGTGTTCAGGTTAGAGTTTATCAATCAATAATATTTATCTTAAGTATGCCAGGTGATACTATTGGTCTTATTAAATGTGGCCTTTCAGAGTCTGCATGTTTTCTGTCAAAGATCTTATTGGTTCTTATTTATCTGCCACATAATGACAGCAGAACCTTGTCTCCTTCTTTAAATCCTTTCAAGAATACTTGGAATACTCTGGCTTCTACTCTGCCCTTGCAGGCAAGCTGCCTTCCTCTTTCCTGCTCCAGTGATCTCTCTGTGCCTTATGCCAGTCACAAGGCTGCTCTCTGTACTCAGATCTGTGGACAAAATCAGGGGCCTCTCCAAATCCATTAGCACTAAAGTGCCTCTTAAAACTCATGTCTTTATCTAATGCTCTGGGTCCCAATGTCACGCCAAGCAGAAAGGTCGAAAATTGCAGACCCAGAAAACAATCTCAGGCTTTAAGAAAGTCTGACACACACTCTTCCATATTTTATTGCTTGCATTGTATTAAAGAAAATACAAGTCATGTGTCTTTGTCCTGTTTCATCAAGCACCAGCCATGCCCACATATAATGTGGACATGTTTACTGTTGAATGGTGCATAATGTATTCTTTTAACTTTAGAACCTGGGAGGAAAAAGTAGAGATTTCTGTGAGTTCAAGGCCAGTCTTTTTTTCCTTTTCATAGTGCGTTACAAGGTAACCAAAACTATATGCATATTCATATCCTGTATAAACAAACAAGAGAAAAATCATGGTAGCCCTCTAAAAAGTTATATTTCCCAAAATATTAAAGACTATTTTACCTACTTAAATTTATCAAGACATTTTTTATTTGATGTAAAATAATTTTACTATAAGTATAGTAAATTTTGTATTTTTTTAATTAAAATATAATTCCATTACTTCTTTGCCTGTCCTTTATCCTGTCCCTCTCATATCACTTCCTTCCAATGTCTGTATTGCATCCCCATTTTCTATCAAATTGTTGGCTTCCTTTTTATTATTCTTACTACAAGAATACAACCCAAAAGAGGGGATAGATAGATTTTAAGAGCCAGAAGTCCAGAGAGTTGGCTGTGAGACTATGTATCCTATAAATAACAGGGAAGTTACTTTCACAATATCTCAATAATATTTTGCCTCAACAAGAGCTGAAAATATTTGCAACAATGTTTACACAAAGGGGGAAACTCACAGGGTCCCACTCCATGACAAAGAACTGCAAGCAACTAGTAACTCTTAAGGGGAAAATTAGCCTCTCCCAGAGATGAATCCTCTAGTTAGTTGATACAGAATGCTCATCCCTGAAATTATATACACACAATGCCACACCAAACAGGCCCCACAAAATAACTTCAAAGTTACAACTTCATGGTCTCTTGATTTCAAGATAAAAATCTTGAGGGAATTAGGTATGGGCTTTATGCTTTGCTGAGAAGTTGTATGCATGGTTACAATACAGTATAAACTGATTAAATCCTAGGTCTTTTGTAAGACATCTTTTTCTTATACACTGGGGGGATGGAGTGTATTCTTTTAAAGATTTTTAATTACAAAACTAAAATTTGTTTTATGTGTCAGCTTTAGGAATATAGTTTGTTCATGAATAAAGCTATACCCACACTGCAGCCTTCCATGGTTGTCAAAAACTCATAAGCAGATCAAGAATTTATTGGAAAAGTGCTAATTTCCATTCACTATGACAACCTACAATGAAGATAATAAAAACACCGGGAGATAGGAAACTTCCTACAGAGTCTCCTGGGGTTGGCATTGCCTAGGAAAGCTCAATCTATCTCCTACTGTTTACATTATGAAGGCGCTGCCTCATGTTCTCTGTCTGTCTCTAAGTAACCAAGACTCTACAACACCCACATCTCCTTCTGGGATCTCAGTTACCTCAGATATTACAATAATTTCTATTATTGGAACACATCACTCCACCCGTGATGAGTGAGCTGTTTCAATGTCCCTTAAGCACAAATGGATCATTTACCTTCTGGGTAACTTCCAAGTGGCAGCCTTTCTCTCAGTCTAGGGTATCTCTTCTTTACTGATTAAGGCAAGTCACCTTGAGTCATTCATGACAAATAATGTTGTACCTTGATATTGTGTTTTGTTGAAAGTTATATTATAGAGGTACTCATAAAGAATTATGAATCAGAATGATACTTAGATGACCAAAAGTTTAGAGTTTATGTGATGGATTATTCTTTAAGTAAAATTAGTTTCTATCAGCATTTTTTATTTTATTCATAGATCAGTTCACTGTGTTCTAGGTTCTCTTGGCACTCAGTTTTATTCAATATGAGGCTTCTTCTCATTTGAGCTCTGCTTATGACCCCCAAAGGGAAAACAGAAAAAGGAGGGCCTCATGTTTCACTATTTGTTAACATCACCCAACATAATTTCCTCTCATTTATATTGTTGTTTTATTAACTAGTATCAATTCTGACACAAAAATATTCCTTTGTCAGTAAGTCATTGATCCATCGATTCACTGAGAATCCCCTGTATCCCTATTGGGAGACCATTCATCTTGACTGGCCCTTTCTCAGGTGGTGCTCTCAAGAACAATGGACACAAAGCAAGATGTAGGCTCTCTATGAAGCTTTACCTGGGCATGTGGGCATGCATGTCATAGCTATTTCTTGCCATTGCATGTCTTACTTTTCATAAGGCTTGCCATATCTCAGACAGACATTTTATTGGCTTTTCTATCTCCAAATACCAGGCTTAGGGACAAAGCAGTTTAAAGACAAAAGTTACAAGTTCTTGTTCTAATGTCTGTCAACATCAAACTGGCCATCACTTCCCTTAACAATTTCCACTTCCCAAACCTCCTAACACACACACACACTCACACAAACACACAGTTTATTTGCTAATTTATACATTGTTGCTAAGAAAAGTTATTGCCAATTAGTCATGTTTTCCTATAATTCTGTCATGTTATATATTTTGTGTATTGAGTTACACTTGACTCCAGATACTTAAAAATCATGGTTTAATAAAACAAACAAGCAAACAATTATGCTTCATTTCTGTATGCTGTAAGTTGGAAAACTCCAGTTTGAAATTGAAAGCAGTCAACTTCTGTTTAAGCAAACTACCCCTAGGTGGGGTGCCATTCATTTATCCAGCTTAAACAGGAAGTGGGGTATTTTCAATTAAGATGGATGACAGGGGAAAGGCATGTCTATTTATTTAAGAATGTGTGCTATACACCTGAGTGGGAAACCTCCACATAAGTTCATCATGTCTTAATGTTTCGATATGAAATTCTAGCCCTAATTCACATCTGGGATTGCAGTCATTTCTCCTGGGAAAACACATTTAATCATCAAACCAAAGAAAGGTCATAATCTAATAATAAAGGATGCTGCTTTAATTTTAAAACATTATTTGGGGATAACAAGAAACATAATGAAAAAGACTCATTCTATTTCCTTTGCATCACAATACTTGATGTCCAAGAATGAAAAATAAATGAAATTTAATCATGAAATGTATTAAATCCAACTAGGAAATTCAGTATTACTATATGGAACTTATGAATAAAACTTCCTAGAATCCACATTTCAATAATGTATTGAGCTTCTCCAAAAAGAACATTATTAAAGTATTTGAGTATGAGTATTTCTGTATATTTCATATATATTAACAGGGATGCCTAATTTTTACCAAAATGTTTGAACCACTGTTTGCTCTTTTGAAAAGAAAAATTCTAGAGCTGTGAAATACATTTTGATAGTGTGATACTGTTACGTGTTTTAATAAGAGTAATGTATAAAACAATACATAGTACATGGTAAGGCTTTGGTTTGCATGAAAGTCAAGCAGAAGCAGTTACAAAATTCTGCATAACAAATTCACCCTTGTATCTTGGCACTTATCTTTCAAACAAGCAAAATAGATTGAAATCACCATGTCAAAAACCCTGTCATTGTAGGGTGGCAGAAGGTTGCTCTAATGTTTGACAACTGGAATAGCCAGAAGATCTAAAAAGCTGGACAGACTGGGTTTAATGACAGAAAAATGAACCTGTGACATTGAGGACCCCCAGAAATAATCCTTTATGTTTTGTTCCTGCTTACATACAAGCCCGGGTCTGTTTTAGCCCTCCTCTGTATCATCTTTTTCCAGGGTCTAAACCAAAGGCAGGAGCTCTCATCTACAGAAATCCTGATCTACAGGCTGATGAAAAAATACAGAAGGCAGAGCCAAGCTTTTGCTTGGTCATGGTATGTGTCTCAGGTTAATGGCCGAAGAAAGTTATTTATAGGATAGTGACTTGGGGAGAAATACTGTCAGAAGAAAGAATTGTGTTTCGGACAGTAGTTTATGTATTGGAGAATGGCTCAACCTAACACACTGGGCAAAGTACACATTAAAGGCAAAATACAAAAAAAAAAAAAAAAAAATGGAAAAAAATGGAAAGGAATAGGCTACTGGTTCATCAAGAGGACTTCATATGTTTTCATCCAGAGTTGGAAATTTACTGTGGCCAAGTTATTTTTGTCAAAAGAATCTGAAGGCTGGTGACTACACTTGTTCAGTCCCTTAGGCAAGCCTGGCTCCTGGACAGATCTTGGATACCCAGATCTTTAAGTTATATGTAGAATAATGTGTCAGGTTGAAAGAAATGGAATTCATGTTCTTAATTCACCAGATATCCCAATGTCAATAAATGATTTATACATACAAAACAGTATACGTATTCCATACACTGTATGGAAACTGTATTCCAAGATAGGTTCTTGAGCTTCCCTAGAATCTTTTCAGGTACATGCTAACTAACACTTAATGAAATTCTGGTTACAAAACAATAAAATGTCAAAGTTCAAGCAAGTAGAGCCATTTCCATATATATGTGTGGATGTGCTGAGTGTTTGTGTGTGTCTGTGTGTGTGTGTGTGTGTGTGTGTGTGTGTGTGTGTGTGTGTGAGAGAGAGAGAGAGAGAGAGAGAGAGAGAGAGAGAGAGAGAGAGAGAATGGAGGGGATACACCCTGAAAGTTAATATAGGTCAGAATCAAATTAGCATTCCTGTTCTTTCCATATTGTTTGTCATGGAAATTAATTGTTCCTTTCATGAAAGAGTTGTTTCTTATTCTATTAGCCATCAGATTTTACAAACTATTTCTCTTTTGTACTTTGAATCTTAAGATATGATTTCACCCCCAAGAGTGGTAATAAATGCCAATAAGTGCAGTGCTTAGGAACCCAAGGCAGGAGGATTATCATGAATACAAAATCAGACAGGGTTACATAGCAAGCCCAAAGTCAGGCTGGATATCATCCATAGAAAGACGTTATTTCAAAAGAAAATACTTTTCTTTGAGACATTAAATACTTGTTGGAATATATAATAAAATTTCAGATATGTCAAAAATCTGCAATTTAATTTTCTGTGGAGTGAAGTAGCAGAGTCAGATCTAATTATTTTGGCAGTCAGCACCTTCTGTACTTTTTAGAATGTATGTATTTGTGTTCATGGATGACACTGGGAAGTAATTTAACTCTTCCACATCTTTGTCGTATTTTGATATCAAGCCAATTAAATGAATTATTGAGATTCTCCCTTTATTTTTAGCTTTATGAAAGATTGGGGAAATTCCTCAAAAATCACCTGGTCATAATTGGTGCATTTGAGGGACAAGTTATTTGAAAAAAATAAAGAGCTTTCAAGCTATAAGCTCAGTGCTTCAATTACTAGTTATCTGTGTTCTTATGTCTTCTCTTACTGACAAATGCAATTAATGGACCTTACTGTGTTCCAACGCAAACGTTTTCAAAATGCAAAGAAATTTACACTTTTATTTAATAATAGTACTAAGAAGCTTTGCTTATATTTTTAAAGAAAAAACTCCCTGGTTATGTTATGGTTTTGAAAGAATATACTCTTTTACATGCTGAAATATGTACAGACAAAAGATTAAAGGATTTTCTTCTATAAAATAATATGATGTTCAGAGAATGTGAATAAAATGTAAATGTAATATTACTGATGACTGGAAAATCACATGAGCTGAGTACTGGGTTTCTGAGTAATCTGGGCTCTGTTTTCACTGGATGAATATAGTAAACAAGGTTTATAGTGGGATACATAATTAAACATTAGATGGCACAGAGTTCCTTTAGCAAAAAACATTGTGTTAAAGTTGTGAGAACATTTGTTTTATTTTTCAGACCATTGGTCATAATCTTATGACCAAGTAATTTTCTAGAAACTAATACTGCCCCAAATGATATTAATTGTAAAAGTATATGTGAAGTGACAATAAATAATTCCTCTCTAAATCTGAAAGCAATTGGCATTTTTAAGTAAGATTCCTTTAATCCCACAGTAATCTGTTGGAATAAGCCCCTTCAGGTGACATAGTGCTGAAGCATAGCCATGGATATGACCAACAAAGAATTTGTATTTGTGATAATCAAGTTCCATTTTGTAAGTTAATCTTATTATACTAGGAAAAACATTTGAATAATCCTCTAATCTAAATAAAATTGAATTGAGAGAGCCCTTGGTATGGCTAAAATTGAAAATATGAACTTTGTTTTTTAAATTACAGAAATGTCCACTAGCAAGCAGTTGGCTAATGTGACCTTAGCTTTTCAGAAAAAAAGAAAAATCAAAAATAAATACACATTCAGTGAGTCATGAAATAAAAAGCAATTTTCAGAGATGTTTTTCATGACATTTTAGAAGTAACCCTTTTCTTTGATAATGCTCATTCTCATGTCTATTTTAAATTTTTCTTAGTGCTATATAATATGTACATAGTAGGACTAATTATGCTAATGAGTACAAGCTACTGAAATTTGTTAGGTTGGATTTATCAAGCTCAAACTCTTCTGTGGTTTATTACTTAAACTTTGGTAAGTTTATCTAATTTATTTTCCACAATCACAACTCAAACTAGAGTTTCTAGAATTTTTCTTTCCAATTTACCAAATACAAAATCTCACAGAACCTGGAAGTAAAACTGTTATCAATTGGGCATTGGTTATGATTACAACCATCATGCTTTTGGCCTTTTACGTTCTCTTCTTTACCTCTTTACACATGTAGATAATACATATCAATAAAATTCAGGCTAATATTTTGCTAAATTCATGTAGCGGGTACCAATCATATATTAATAATTATCACTTTCCTTTCATATTCTTTGTTTAAAGTCACAGAGGTCATCTCTGATAGAAGTTCAGAAGAATTACTATTTCTGATGAAAGACTACTAGAAAGAGTTATGATGTACTTAAAACAATAATAAAAATAACAGCATAAATCTTAAATTGA
>JADRCC010577169.1:4529-17491 GCA_019843855.1 Hylomyscus alleni
ACACACACACACACACACACACACACACACACACACACACACACACAGAAAGGAATTGGAGTCTTGCCAGTAACTCTCCTAGGCTTGTGCAGAGCTCAGCAGCTGGGGATTGAGAGAGAAATGGAAACCCCAGGAAAGTAAGGAAAGATCAACTTGGGCAGAAAATGTCTGTGCCCAAGCTTAGGGGCAATTTACTGCAACATCAGCTGCTACTATTACCACTCAAAGATTCAAGATTCCCATATTGAAAATGCTAGTTGTTATATCAGAAGGAAGGAAAATGAAAGAATTTTTCGATGAGCTGGGGGTGGTGCTATCTGCCTGTAATCGACATTCTGGCAATTGATGCAGGAGGATTACAAGTTCAAGGTCAGCCTGGGCTACCTATTGAGGAAAAACCTGTCTTTAAAAAAACAAATCAGAGTTTAAATGGGTAGAACGCTTCAAGTTTACGAGACGTGTGTATTCGATTGGAATAGTTACTTTAAAAATTGACCTTTTCCTTTCTCTGAGACACGCCTGTTTCCTGACATGCAGGTCCATACCTCAGTCCCTCACTATTGATTATGAACAAATCAGGACAGTTTTGACACCACATGGATGGTATTAGATTGTGGGAACCTTCTCTTCATGTTGCAGGGACAGACCACAGGCAGAGTTGGCTTGGCATTGTGCTCTACTCTCAGCTGACTGAAGGGTGACACCTCACTGTGTAGGAGAGGCTGTGGTGAACCAGGTTGTTCTGGACAAGCCCAGGTTTCATGGACGACGTGGCGCAGCTTTACTTTTAATAGAAAATCTTTTAAATGTGCCCAAAGCAGGGCTAAAGCATGGGACTGAGGTGGAACAAAATGTAGTTTACATGAGAGCTCGGGCATGCGTTAGTTTTAGGTCCTGGCATACACCGCAGGCTCCTATAAACCCAGTTTCTCCATTTACAAGGATCCAATTGGATTTAACACACTTGTTGAAATATAGGAAATGCCCCCTCAGTTAGTGTTCTCTCCTGATGCTGATGGGATATGGTGGTGACAACTGTGGGATATACAGACAGAGTTCTGGGGCTTCCTATGTCCCCTGGAGTAGATCTCACTGTAGCATCTGCCCTAGTTACCCATAGTCTCCCTATGTTGGGGATATTTGGTGCCGATATGCAGAGTAACATGGGATACTGGGCTTTGTGAGTTCAATGAAGGCAGATCCCCAGGACATTTGCCTGTCTGTGGGGTTGGCTCACCTTCAGATGACCCACACAGTGACTTGTTTAGGACAGATGAGACTGGCTAGGTCCTTGGTCATTGATGCCTGGTGCGTACTTGGCACTCAGTCTGTCGCTGGTCAGGGGTAAGTGGTTTTATTTGTCCATTTTCCCTTTTCCTCCTTTTTTCCCTCTGCCTTTCCCCCTTTTTTTCCTTGTTCTCCTTCTCCCTTCCCATTTCTCCCTTCTTTTTCCTTTATGTGTTTGAGGTTGAACCAAGAGCCTTGAGCATTCAAGGTGAGCGCTATACCACTGAGAGGAGGCACACAAGACTGGTTCTGTACTGTTGAGCTGAAGGAGTGGTGGGAGTTTGTCTTCATTCTGCACACCTAGGTCTTGTGTGTCTGAGGAGACAGGGTCTGTCCCAAGACCTGATGGGATGGTATCATGGTTTGTATATGCTCGGTCCAGGGAGTAGCAGGATTAGAAGATGTGGCCCTGTTGGAACAGGTACGCCACTGTGGGTGTGGGCTTTAAGACCCTCATCCTAGCTGCCTGGAGGTCAGTATTCTGCTAGCAGCCTTCACATGAAGATGTAGAACTCTCAGCTCCTCCTGGACCATGCCTGCCTGGATGCTGCCATGTTCCCACCTTGATGATAATGGACTGAACCTCTGAACCTGTAAGGCAGCCTGAATTAAAGGTTGTCCTTATAAGGGTTGCCTTGGTCATGGTGTCCGTTCACAGCAGTAAAAGCCTAACTAAGACAGGTGGTTAAGCCCAGCTCTGCCCCATCTGGATGGTGCTTTCCTATTTCTGAGTGGTTTTTCTCTATGATGCTCCAGCTGAGCTTACTGAAACAGTAAAGAAGGGAGACATTTCCCAAGTAAGTCTACCGAGGATGCAAGGGAGCTAGAGCATGCCCAGCAGCAGCTTCTGCTCAAGTCGAGATATCGAACCTCTTCCCATTGAGGCAGTTTATTGAAAAGCATGAAATTTATTAGAAGAGTTACTAATGCCATGGATGGACAGACAGATAGGCAGCAGGATGGTAGGGGCTTTGAGGGTAGTTCAGACCCATCACAAGACTTAAGACGGCATGGCAGGATATCTGAAGGGAAAAAGGAGAGCCCTTGTAGTAGAAGGAGACGCAGCTCACCGAGACTTCTGATTGCCTTGATATGCCTGGAAAAGCAGCTCAGTCAGTCCAGGGCTTGAATAGCCTGCATGAAGGCCTGGGTTCAATCCTTAGCACCCCATGAACTGGACATGGGTATACATACCTATAATTCCACCACTCTGGAGATGGAAAAATCAAGAGTTCAAGGATAGCCTCTGCTATTTAGGGAGTTCCAGGCCAGAGAGCCTTTCTCGACATCCCTCTCCAGATGATGCCTTCTGTCATGCTCCTTCCCAATTTACCCCTTTCAGTCACCATCACTGTCCCTTTGGACCCCAGAGACAAGAGGCCTTCAGATCTGGCATGTCTGCAGGCACAGTCGGCCCAGAATGCACTTCCAAAATGCCTCCCCTCCCCCATGAGTAGCTTCCTCTTCTTTGCTTCTGCTGCCAGCAGCAGCTCAGTCTCTGCACTGAGAAGTTGCTGATGGGCTTTGGAAACAACCATGGAAATGAAGTCGTTCCCAAACAGCTCTCTTCTTGACTCTTGGCTCACCTGGGAGGGGGGAGGGGTTATCCAGATCACCTGGGAGGGGTTATCCAGAGTGACTGGGAGAGGCTGACTCTTGGCTCACCTGGGAGGGGTTATCCAGATTATCCAGATCTGATAAAGGCTCAACAGGAAGTCTTAGCGTTTCCTGAGCCAAGGTTCTCTCTTCATCCCTGTTCAGAGAATCTTATTCCTTTTCTTAGTCCACTCCTTTCTCCTCACCCTATCTTCAATCCCTTTCGGCCATTATAAACCCTTCCTCTAGAACCACAAGCCAAAATGAACACTTTTATAATTTGCATGTGGTCAGAGTAGTTTATCACAGCAACAGAAAAATAACGGATACAAGGAGTCTTCGTTTACAGTGATGACCTCAGGGATCCTCAGTTTTCCCTTTAATCTTTAAAATTTTAAGTTTTGATGCAGCGACCGCATAGATGAGTCCATCCTACTTCATCTAGAGATAGTTCTTCCACCATAACAGGACCCAGGACAGGAGCTCTTGAAGGAGGAATCACACAGAAGTAAAGAAGCACCTCGCTCTGCTGTGTGGTCTTATCTCCGATGGCTAGTGTTGATCGTCAACTTGATAGAATCGAATAACACTGCGCAGGAGTCTTTCTTGCCTTTTGGCTCACCTGGGAGGGATTATCTAGATTGAGTGAATTGGGAAGACCCCTTTAACTGTGGGTAACACCGTTCCATGGTGTGGGGTCCTTGGATGAACTAAAATTAGAAAGTGGGCTGGGTATAGCGTTTACCTCTCCCCGCCTCCTAACCCTGAATGCAATGTTAACTGCAAATTCTACGGTGTAGAGGTAAATGGTTCTAGGGTTTCAACCCAATAAGAAGGGCTTCAAGTCACAAGTAATGACATCTGATTTGATGCTACCTCTGCCTCTATGAGGAATCAGTTCTTTTTTTTTTTTAAGTTTTATTGCAATATGATGAGAAAAGTTACATTTCAATTTATCTGAATTTGTTAACATTTAAAAGCATATTTTAAGTAAATAGAATTAAATCACATTCTTGTTTTCCTTTTGTACCCCCCTTCAATACCTACAATGTCTTTTTTTTTTTTTTTGACTTGAGTGAGTGACTTTATTCTCAGCCCACAGAGAACAGGTTACATTCATTTAAGAAATAGTGTGTGTATTAAGATAGTCTATCCATAAAGTCATTCACCAACTGTTTCAATGAACAATGGTTCTGCTTGGAGAGTGGCACAGACATTAGGTGTGGCTAAGAATCTGGTTCATTGGCTGTGATAATTTGGAAAAGCATTCATCTCAGAGAAAGAGTAACTTATAAAGTCCTCTTCTTCAAACTTGATACAATAGTCAAGCAAAGCATTCAGTCTCACTCTTTGTTGTTTTCCTACAAGCCACCTCCCTAGTTAATTGTCTATGTTTCTTTTAGGTATACAAATACTTTTGAAATATATAAGCTATTCTGAAAACCATAGTATATTGTAAAAACATGAAATAAACAATTCTACTAAAAGAGAGGCTGAGATATGAGAAGATTTCAAGACCCTTATGTTGTACACAGCCAGACACGGTCACAAGCAAACAAGCTGTAAGTATATATAGATTGTACAATATTGCGTCTATTTCTCCAATTACCAAATTAGAGAGACCATTGGATGACAATCAACAAATTTCTAATTCCTCACATTTTTGGATTTCAATCAATTAGGATATGTTGGTAATATTAATTTTCATATTAAGATATTAAGAAAAGGTAAATGTCATTTCCTGTTGTTTTTGTTGTAAGAGGTGGAATTAGATTTGTGTGGATTTGTTGAAAGATTACTTTCTTGCTTCTTCTAGGGTGTAGTTTTCCTCCTTATGTTGATGTTTTCCATCTATTATCCTTTGTAGAGCTGGATTTGTGGAAAGATATTGTGTAAATTTTGTTTTGTCATGGAATATCTTGTTTTCTCCATCTATGGTAATTGAGAGTTTTGCTGGGTATAGTAGCCTGGGCTAGCATTTGTGTTCTTGTAGGGTCTGTATGACATCTACCCAGGATCTTCTAGCTTTCATAGTCTCTGGTGAGAAGTCTGGTGTAATTCTGATAAGCCTGCCTTTATATGTTACTTGACCTTTTTCCCTTACTGCTTTTAAAATTCTTTGTTTAGTGCATTTGGTGTTTTGATTATTATGTGATGGGAGGAGTTTCTTTTCTGGTCCAGTCTATTTGGAGTTCTGTAGGCTTCTTGAATGTTCATGGGCATCTCTTTCTTTAGGTGAGGGAAGTTTTCTTCTATGATTTTGTTGAAGATATTTACTGGCCCATTACCTTGGGAGTCTTCACTCTCTTTTATACCTATTATCCTTAGGTTTGTTCTTCCCATTGCATCCTGGATTTCCTGGATATTCTGGGTTAGGAGCTTTTTACTTTTTGCATTTTCTTTGACTCTTGTGTCAATGTTTTCTATGGTGTCTTCTGTCTGTGAGATTCTCTCTTCTATCTTTTGTATTCTGTTGGTGATGCTTGCATCTATGACTCCTGATTTCTTTTCTAGGTTTTGTATCTCCAGGGTTGTCTCTTGTTCTGATTTCTTTATTGTTTCTATTTCCATTTTTAGATTCTGGATGGTTTTGCTCATTTCCTTCACCTGTTTGGTTGTGTTTTCCTGTAGTTCTTTAAGGGATTTTTGTGATTCCTCTTTAAGAGCTTCTAGCTCTTTACCTGTGTTCTCCTGTATTTCTTTGAGGGTGCTATTTATGTCTTTCTTAAGGTCCTGTATCATCATCATGAGAAGTGATTTTAGATCTGAATCTTTTGTTTCCTGTGTGTGTCCAGGACTTGCTATGGTGGGAGAATTGGGTTCTGATAATGCCAAGTAACCTTGGTTTGTGTTATTTTCTTATGCTTGTCTTCTGCCATCTGGTTATCTCTAGTGTTATCTGCCCTTGCTAAATCTGACTGGAGTCAGTCCTTCCTGTGATCCTGGTTGTATCAGAACTCCTCAGAGTCAGGCTGTCTCTGTAATCCTGTGATTCTGGGATCCTGTGACCCTGGGCTTGTTAGAGCATGTAGGAGTGGAGCTTCCTCTGGGTGTTTTGGGACTGGCTGCAGAGTTTGCACCCAAGGTCTGCTCAGGGCACCAGCTGGCTCAAACGTACCAGAAGGAACCTGAACCACTGTGCTGGTGGAGTTCCTGTGTGCCTGGTCCCGCTGGTCCCAGTTACTCCCGGTATTGGGACAGATGCTGTTGGGATCAGTTATTTCTATCTGGATGTGTTTATGTATGCCTTCCCCAACCCCCACCAAGACAGGGTTTCTCTGTGTATCCCTATTTGTCCTGGAACACTCTGTAGGCCACAGGCTGGCCTCAGACTCAGAGAGATCCACCTGCCTCTGTCTCCTAAGTGCTGGGATTAAAGGTATGCACCACCACTGCCAGGCTTTTGTTTCTGGTTTCTAAAAGTTATAAAATATACACATTGCACAAGCATCTCTGTAATCTCAGCTCTGTGGAGTGGAGATAGGATCCCGGGCTTGTTAGCCAGTCTGTCCTAGCTGAAATGGCAAGATCCAGATTCACTGAGACCCTATCTCCATAATGGAGTGTAAAGAGTGGTAGAGGGGAGACCCCCAGTACTGACATGTGGATAGCTTCCACATGTGTGCTTACGTGCACTCGCACATACACACATGCACATACACACATGCATAAATAAGAATTTTTCATTCACCTCTGAAAGTGTCACAGTGCTTTATCATGTATACGAAAGGAGTTCAAATATGACTGTAGGATATCTAGGACTGAGTAAACGGCCCTTAAACCCTGCCTTCTCCTTCCCTAGAATGAGCATCATTAAAACAACAAAACAAACAAAAGCTTTCTTCCCTTCTTCCCTTCTTCCTTTACACTTTGGCTTTGTTCGGTTTCTTTGAGACGGAATCACTGTCAGGGCTCCTCTTGCCTGCGCTCAGCAGCCCAGTCAGTGGGGAACAGGAAAACTGCTACCCGCTCTGGAGCTGGGGCCCAGTCAAGTTCCGTTCAGAAATGGCTCCTGACACCTCGGGCAGCACCTACCAAGAGCTAGGCTAAGGGCACTGCTCATTCCACGCTCGATTTCATTCCCGCATCTCATTTTCTGCCTTTGTGCATAGCTGCGAGATACAACCAAAGTGTTCTCATTTTACGGCTATTGTTTGTAGTAACCTGAGTTCGCCACACCCTGGCTCATGCTTCATAGTTGAACAATCCTCTAAAACTTCTCCCATTTACCTTTCTCTTTATACTCTTCCCAGAGGAGGTGACTACCATGTTCATTTGTGAAAAAAAAAATCAACTGAACTCTTATACATCAATTCCTGCATTGGGGGTTTGCACTGAATAGGACTCAAGTTTGCTCTTAAAATGTTTTTAGGGGCCTATGATAGTATCAGTTGAAATTTCCGAAAATTGTGTCTAAGGCTGGAGCTCATGCACTTACTGACAAGGCTGAGAGGAGATGCCATGACCCATTGGAGCTGATGGTGTTACTCCCAAACACAGAGCAGGGCCGTAGGTCCTGAGAGCACTACACAGATCCTGGAGGATAGCGTCGAGGAAGGGTCATGAGCAGAGTATTCCTCTATTACAGACCTCTGTGGAGAGATCAGGCACTGGGCTCTGTGAGGAACGAGGGAAAAGATATTCAGAGGTAGAATGGGATTGGATCCCAACGGCCTGCTAGTTGACTATATTATGTGATGGTGGGGTGTCAGATCCTCTGGATGAGAAGCATCCCATGGGATGTTTGTGGGGATGCCAAGCACATGTGCTCAGAGCATGCTGTATTCCGCATGCTTTGGGCCAGTGTGACCCCCCAAAACCGCAGAAGGACCCTGAGCAACAGGCAAATTAGATGTGCTGTGGAAACAGAACTTAAAATGTAGAGAAGCTGCGGGGCGGAAGGCAAGAAGGGTAGGATTATCTCTGACTTTTCTTTTTAAGTTAAAAATTCAGTTAGTGAATAAAAGCAAGAGCTCCTCACAGCATCTTCGTGCATACACATACCGCATACTTCAACCCTTCTCGCCAGCGCCATCATTAACCTTCTCTTGCTCCTCTCCCGTTTGTAATTTTAAAATGTGGAATTGGAGGTGCAGAATGCAAACTAGTTGCCAGAAGGAAATGAGTTAATTGGGGGAAACTGAGGACAGCAGCTCTGCACCCCTCACAGTGTCCCCGAGGAGGAGAGACTTCAGGTCCTGGGGGGTGTCCCGCCATCCTTGCATGACCTTACATTTCCAGTGTGTTTCTTTTCTCAGAGGACAGGTTCTCAGTCACACTCTGCTTTCAGTGAGACACAAAGCACGCAGGCCAACAAGGGCCCTGTAATTGGTGAATCAAGCGCTGTGATCATTTCCAGCCAGGAACGGGCAGCCTGCAAGAGATCCCAGAGTTGTTGGAACACCGTGGGGTTCAGATCTGAGAGTAAAGCCATCAAAGGGACCGCACGGAGATTTGGCAGAGGGAATCACACAACTTTCAAAATGAAGTCAGTTTAACTAGACACACGTGAGCCAGGGCTGGGGCTCTGCTCTTTGTAACAGTGCCCTGGGTCCCTCTTAAGTCTGGGCTGTGATGGGTGTCTGTCACAAAGGTCTAAGACTGCAGTATGTCACCCTTGATGGATGGACTTCAAGTCTGAAGAGTATAAAATGGCTTTATCCCAGACAGCATGACAATGTTTTTTTTTTTTTTTCCTCTCCTTCAGAGTCAGTTATAGATTTCTGATGTTGATAGTGAATGCTCGTCCTTCATTTGAACATGATACTTTAAGGGACAGCCACCACAGGGGCAGTGCCAGAGGTTACAAAAAAAAAAAAAAAAAAAAAAAAAAAACCCAAAGTTTAAAACTGTTTTAGGCACACAAATTCTGAAAGTCAAAGTACTCTACTTTTCGTTGTTACTCTTTACTCTGAAAGCACTGAAGCACAGACATAGTTTAACTTACTCAGATTCTGGTGCCAAAGAGGTGCCTGCTTTACATGTAGATTTCTCCACTGGCTTCAGAAAGACAGACACCTCCTCACTGTCCTGAAGAACATCAATATAGAATAGACCAGTGTCTATGCTTGTCCCGTGGACTAGCCCCACAGCTTGACTTACAAGGCAGAGTGACTCCAGAACATTCTCTAGGCTCAGCCTCATTCCAGCCTGCTTTTAATATTAGCTACAAAATCTAGATGAATCATCGAAGGGGGGAAATTAGCTGAACCCATAAAGATTAATTAATCTTTGTTTGAAATGATATTTTCGTTTCTGCTGTCATTTGTCACGGAGAACTATCAAGAAGGCCCTTCAGAGAGGCAGGCGGAAGCCAAACTCAGGCTGCCGGAAGTCACTTGAAACAGTCCCAACCCTTTCCACTGTGTCATCCCTTGCCAGGTCTCTGGAGGAAGCTTCTTCAGTTTCAAAGCCACTCCAAAGCCTTCACTTTGTGAGTCTTCGGACGATGGACGATGTCAGCAGCCCACTGTTGTTCAAGATGAACCCTCACACCAGAAGGGACAAACTCCACTCCCTTCTCAACAGAGAGTATTGCCCATTTTAATCTGCCCTGATGACAAGTCAGAACCCGAGAAGCTAGGGTGTGCCTTCAGCTGCCCCCTCCCCCACAAGCTTCCCCCTCTCTTTTCCTTCTTCTGAAGGAGTTCTTCCTAGGTAGCTATCGAGGGCTTGGCTTAATTAGATATGTAAATGATCGGAGCGATGCCGTTCCTTTAACTCCGAACTGAGACAAACACATCTGAAACATACCGTTGGCGGCGTTTAATCAGCAGCAGCCGATTCATCATTTTCACAGTTTTAGTGAACGGTTATGAATCACTAAAATCACAGGTACCATAGATACAGCGTGGTGGCGCCATCATTAACAAATGCACGGACCACAGAGGGATGACTTGGTAATTGAGTGGGACTAATAAGAATACATCATTTAGCCGTGTGTGACAAACTGGCCTCCGCACATGAGCATGGGAAAGACACGTTTTGCTTAATAAATAAATTACACAGACGATGTATTATACATAATTTGTGTCCTTGTGGATTTGAGTGATATATAATGCATGGTCCAAGTCATTTATTTATTAAGACTAACTATATATATTGTAGGAGGGAAATTTTAAGCTCCAGGGTAAGGTCTGCCTGGTAACTGCTGCCACGGCTGGATTTGATTGGGCGGTAAATGAGGTGTGCACAGGGAATTAGGACTCCAGGCCAAGCCTCAGTTGTTACCAGCTTCTCTTCTGTCTGAGGGAGAGAGGAGGGAAGGGAAGCATAAACTTGTGCGGCGTGGTGAGAGACGCTTGGTCTCAGAGACAAGAGAAACAAAGGCATCCTTAGGAACCCCTGAGATAAAAATGGTTTAAGGTCCAGGATATCAACTGAACGTTTGGAGGGGTGGCTAAAATGTCAAAAGTTAGTCATCTGCATTCTCAAAGACTGCGAAGAGATTGTGGAGCCACACGATATTACAACATGTGGTGTGTCCAGATGGGAAGAAAAATGTAGCTAAGACAATGTCCTTAGGGGTGGCCATTTTCCTGGTGTGCCTACTTTAGGAGCCAAAAATAGACTGTAGTAAAGGGGTTCAATTGTTTTTTAGGGGCATTGTAACTTCAGAGTGCTTAGGATGACCTCAGTATTTGGCAAGGAAGACTGTGTGGGTCTCTCTAATGTGGACAGGCTGTGCATTTGTTATGCACTTAATCATAAATGCATGCAATTCTAGAGGGGCCAGATCTGATGGAAATCTCAATTCCTTTTCAGTACAGAACTGTACCCCCAAATATGGATGGTTGCATGAAGACAAAAAAAAAAAAAAAAAAAGCAGCCAGAAAGCTACATCCTTCATAAGGGGTTTGCTGCTGCTGCTGCTGCTCCAGTCTCTGGCCAGGCTGACCCTGGGAAGCCCCTGGGCTCTTTGCAGAAGTCCTCTGCTTTTAGATGACACCAATTCTCCTGCTCTGCAGTCTACTGGAAGGTTATGCCCATGTTAAGCTCCAACAACTGGTTTCCAAGACGCCTTCATTTTCTATGTGCTCAGGACTTGCTGACCTGCTAACTGGCTCTTGTGCCTCCTGCGCCCCTCTGATAGAAGGACTCTGGGCTGCACAGGTAAGGTGATGGTTGGTAACAAGGTAGGGGTGTTGGTCAGTATTCAAGCACTCTCCTTGCAAGAGTAAGGCTTTGAGTGTGAGGCCCATGGCAGCATGCGTTTTGTAATGCTTCAAAAGTGGAAATGGAGCTTTGTGTAGCTCCTGGTGCCTCCCGAGAAGAACCACTGAGCCCTGTGTTGCCGAGAGCAAAGTGAGGCCTGTGTGGACTGCCATGTAAACGTAACTGCCCTGCCCATGTAAACATTCCTGCCCCCTGAAACTTGGGTCTTAGTTTCTATTTCTGTGATGAAATGACAAAAGAAACTTGGAGAGAAAGAAGTTTATTTCTCTTATAGCGTGTAGTTCATCAGGGAGGTCAGGGCAGAAACCTGGAGGCAGGAAACTAATGTGGAGCCCACTGAGAAGAGCTGCTTTCTGGTTCGCTCCTTGTGGCTTTCTCTGCTTGCTTTCTTATACACCTGGAACCACCTGCTAAGGAGTGGCACCGCCCATAATGAGCTGGGTCCTCGCTCATCAGCTACTAATTAAAAAAAAAAAATGCACCACAGGCTTACCTACAGGCCAGTTTGGTGGGGAGATTGTCTCAATTGAGTTTCCTTCTTCCCAATGACTCCAGTTTGTGTCAAGCTGACTTAAAACTAACCAGCATGCCTAGCACCCCTACCTCCTCTCCTCTGCGTCTTCCTCAAATCCACTCACAGATGTGTCTCTCTGTCAATTGAATGTGATCATGTTAAGACAGCTGGGCTTTCTGGTGTGTCCAGCAGCTGGTCTATGGAGTCTTTTGCTCAGGTTGTAGATGCTCAGGGCAGCCTCTGCCCTATGTTTATCCTTGTCTCTTCTCTTTTCTCTTCCCCCTGCCTCTCTCTTCTCCTCTAATGCTTCCCATTTTCCATCTCTAAATATCTGAGAGTCCCACACTGTAGAATACTTTCCTCAGGTCAGGATTTCACTGTTCAAATTTTGCTCATAGGTGGTATCTTTCGGTCCATGGTCTCTCTTCCGCCTAGAATATGCAATGTCCCACAAGGTCTCTGCAGAATGCCTAACATATACTTCACATTCAACAGGCTCACAACTGTTCTCTTGGTCTCTGTACTCATCTCAGAAGAACAGCAATTCATTTCTTTTTCGGTTTTTTTAGAATCCAAACCTTGGAATTACATTTGGGTTTGTCTCTGCTCTGCTCCCTGTACCAAAATCTGGGGTAATTTCTACTGAATCTGTTTCAGATATTTAAAAATCCAACTACTTCCTGAGGGAGAGACTTTCAGAATGATAGAATGGAGGCTTCCACACATGTGTCCCTCCATACACACTGTGGCAATACTGGGAAGATTGTCAGCTGGCTCCTCCTCAGCATCCCACGGCACCAGAGAACTGGCCAAAGATTTATCACAATCTGAACAGAATTATCTCAAGATGTACTACTGAACTCTGGTAACAACCCCAAGTAGTGATATCTTCTCTTGGCCTACTTCCATCCCTCTGGACTCAGTTCTGTGGTATCCTTGACAACCAGAAGTCTCAAACTCATACTCGTCCATGAAGAACAATAAACAGCCTTCAGCCAGCAGTGGTACAAAACAGATTTGAAGGGTTCAGAAAGGCCCATTCCTAAGGCACTGTGTCCATTTGGTGTGTCTCATAGCTTTGTGGATAAAGCCCACAAGAGTATTTCTACCATATAACTTGACTCAGGACTTCATGAGAAAATGCCACATCAGAGACACTTACCAAAAATAATTAACTACCTGCATTTTTTCAACCCCATACACGATTAAAGCTGTGGCAAGAAAGGACAATTTATTTTTAAATTATCTAGGAAACACAACTTCCATTTCGGGGCTTCACAAAGCTCTAGCATAGTTTCTGGGTTTTTCAAAGGCTCTGTACTTACTCAGTAGAGATCCAGCAGGCTTGGAGATGTCTCAGTCAGAAAGGTGCTTGCCTTCTGTCATGAGG
>JADRCC010577170.1:0-11494 GCA_019843855.1 Hylomyscus alleni
TATGGCTCAAAGACAATGGCTATCCCATACCTGACAGGCCAAGAATCCAACAGTTGTTCAACCTATGAAGCTGGTGTCTCAGACATCCCAATCTGATTCTTCAGGCCTGGGAGAGGCCTGGAGGGTTCCTCGGGAGCTGCTGATGTTCAGTACAGACTGGAATCCCAGAGAAGTAATTTCTGCTATCAGAGAAGGATAGATGAAGTTGCCAGGGAGTAGGGGCAAGCAGGCAAAATGCAAAGCTTCTTGCCCCCACCCCATCCTTTTATCTGGGCTTCTAGCAGGAAGTGGTGCTGAGATTTAGGGTGGGTCTTTCTCCCTCAAATAATATGGCTGAAGAAATCCCCACAGGAGGGACAGGTAGCTTGTGTTCTGCTTGGTTTCAGATGTAGTCCACATGACAACTGAAACTAGCCGTCTCAGTAGGGCTTTTGGTTCTAGTATATTTTGGTCCATTTCTGAGACATTACTGGTGTAACCTTGATGATGTCCTGGATTTTGCACAGTATGATGGTAAAGAATTCATAGACAAGCAGATATGATATATACACATGTACCAATGCCCTATGTGTATATGTTTTTTTAAAAGATTTATTTATTTATTATATGTAAGTACACTGTAGCTGTCTTCAGACTCTAGGAGAGGGCATCAGATCTCATTACAGATGGTTGTGAGCCACCATGTGGTTGCTGGGATTTGAACTCAGGACCTTTGGAAGGGCAGTCAGTGCTCTTAATCGCTGAGCCATCTCCTCAGCCCAGATATGTGTTTTTAAAAGGGGGGAATAGAAACCTTATGTCTTATGTCTCAGTACTTTTCCAGTTCTGTCTAGGCTGAAAAAGCCTGCAACACTGATTTGGCTCCTGGCTGATACTTCCAGTCCAGTGTAACTACGCTGTGGCTTTGAATGCCTCCAGGCAGTTAGGGGCTTGGAGGAAGAGAAATAGAATATGAGCTCCAAGTTTCTGGGTAGAGATGGCTGACTCCAGCCACCTGTTCTTAATAGCTGAAAAAGTCCAGGCCTAGAGAATGCACAGGTCTGTGGAGCATGTTCAGGTCTGACACTGGGGCATGCCCTTCTGAGGCTCTCTGCTCCTCTGCTGTACATACACTGCAGTTCTCTGTCTATTGAATGCATGATGCTATTGTCTCAGAGTCTCTGTGATGTTCAAAGATGCACACAAGGCTTTGAGGAGAGGAGGATAAAGAGGTGACTAAAGCATATCCCCTCAACCTTAACTGATTCATAGTCTAGGGAGGAATATAAATGCACCAGCAACCAGTGAGAAGGTCGGGCAGAAGGCACCAAGGGTCATATGACATGTGAGTGGGGGCTGCTGTGGAAAGACCAATGGATTTGACTGGGGACATAGGTGTGGACGGTCTCATGGAGGAGGTCTTGAAGAAGATAAACACTAAGGAAAAACCAATATAGATTGGAGGAAAGCACCTCTTTGCCTTTGGCACCACTACAGGGATTGGAGAGGGCTCAGTAGATGGATCTCATCTGCCTCTAGGGAGGCCCTCAAGGCCTTCTAACCTAGGCAGTTCTTCATGCTGTTTGGCCATTATCATGACCAAGATTAAGCAAGCTATGGTGTGTGTGTGTGTGTGTGTGTGTGTGTGTGTGTGTGACATTTCTCAAAGTGGATGACTCAGGATCTCAGCAGGTAGCACTCAGGTACCTAAGCCATTCTTTAGGGCTCCTTAGATGATTTTAGAAGAGTGGATGATAGAGGCGCATGGATGGGGTTGCTGGATGGACTCTTGTTGAATTTCCTGAGGGACAGTCACAGGTATGACTCCTGCCATGCAGATGAAGAGATCTGGAGAAGGAGGAGCTTGTCTGGGCCCAGCTCCTCCCTGGTGACAGCATCGTCATCCTTCAAGCCTCTGCAGCTCTTATCCAGGGCAGAGCCACCTCCATTCAGCACACCATTTCCTCTGTTGCTCTCTGTAGAAACTATGGAGAACGATTCATTCTGCCCGTGGCTGCTTCTCTCACTGGTTAGCAGGGAGGTTTGTTTTGAAGAGTACTCATCAGGAGGCTGATGATACACAGTGCTACTTGGATTTCTTCTTGCTTTGTGCCAGACACATAGGGCTGAGATGCAGGGATAAAATGGTGATGTTAGAGAAGAGATTCCCAGTCTGCCATCTATGCTTGGGGATAGGCTGGGGAGCAGACAGCCAAAACCCAACAACTAATGGGTTAAGGATTGGCAGGAGGGAATTTGGAGGATCATTCCTGCAGGTGCCAGTTGGATGTAGCCAAGATGCCTCTGGATGGAGGGGACAGCCAGCAGCCAACCTACCTCATTTCTCTTTGATTTCTGGACTATGGTGAAAGGCTTTGCTTGTTATTCCAGTTCTCGCCTTGGGCTCAGTAGAGGCCAGACTTCTGTGTTTTTACAATGCCCAAGTCTCTAGTTTGCTTCTGAAAAAAATTTGGTCAGTATTTAGTGATCCATGATACATGTCTGGGGCTGGGGAGGTGATTCAATTAGAAATGTGTTTGTCATGCAAGATGTCAGATATAAAAGCCCACAATTCCAAAGCTGGAGAGACCACTTGAACTGGTAAATGCTGAGTTCAAGTGAGAGACCCTGTCTCAGAAAGTAAGATGGAAAAGTCAATATGGTGCTTTGAACAAGAATGACCCCCAAAGGCATGTGTATTTGAATGCTTAGTCGTCAAGGAGAGGCGATATTTGAAAGGATTAGAAAGGTTAGGAGACATGGTACTGTTGGAATAGGTGTGGCCTTGTTGGAGGAAGTATGTCACTGGGGGTGAGCTATGAGATCTCAGAAGTCCACACCCTCACTCTCCCGTTCTGCTTGTGAACCACTGTAACTCTCAGCTCCTGCTCTCGGGTCCCATGCTGCCACCTTACCCACCATTAGGATAATGGGCTAAACCTCTGAAACTGTTAAGCAAGCCCCCAGTTAAAAGTTTTTTTTTTTTTTTTATAAGAGTTGCCTTGGTCATGGTATCTCTCGACAGCAATAAAACAGTGACTCAGGCAGTCATTGAGGAAGATCGTTGCTTCAAGGTTCTAGTTTGTCCTGCCCTGAATTCTCACCATCTCAGTCAGAATCAAGCCTGCAGTGGGCCCTCAGTAAATATTTGTGGACACAGTGATCAGTTTGCTGTGGGAAGAAACACTTGATTGGTTCTGTGAGAGGCCGGTTATTGTCTGGCTTTGTCCTAATGATCTGGGAATCATGGGTAAGCCACTTCATTCTGTCTGTCATCTCTAGAGATGACAGAAAACAGAACTACCATAGGCCATTTTTTTCTTTTTTATCTTTCCAAGTTTATCAGGTGGATGACCAACATGGCTTTAGTCCCAGCTCTTTCCCTTATGAGGGCTACCACTAGGACCTCTGTGCCTCCAGGGGAATATAGCAGTCCATTCACACAGAAGGTATAATATGCTTTCAGAAGTCTTGACTCACTAGACATTCGGTTTTATTCCTAAGAAGGGTGACTTTCATTTTTTTTTTTTTGGTTTTATTCAAAGAAGGTTGGAGGCATTACCAGTCTCAAATTTAGAGTTATCCCAGACAGACCTTAGGATTGGAGGTGAAAGAAGGTACTAATGGTAGGGAGGGAGATGTCTCATTTATGGTGAGGGGGCAGCACAGCAGGATCTGAGCTGGCCTGATGTAAACAGAGGAACTGGGTTAGAGATCTCAGGAGGACCTGTTGACTTCCAAGATCAATGACTCTGTAAACTTGGGAACAGAGAAACATCTTTGCTGGCTTCCACATAGCCTGGGTAGTGGTGTCTGTGAGATCCAACTATCACTTGCTTGCAAGTCAGCCCTGCCCTGGGGGAAGCTTCAGCAAGATCTGGACCTTTGGGGAAAAGCCCACCTGGCTGGCAGCTTACCCCGAAGATCCTACGCTCTACAGAGGGTCTGGAGGACCCAGCTGTCCCTTCCAAGATGTTCCATCCTCTTTAGCTCCTTTCTCCACCCATTTGGGGCTCATTCCTCTCTTGGCTCTCTGTGGCTCGGGAGGGACCCAGCCCCAATCATCTCAGCTCCAAGAGAGAGAAGGAAGAACATCTGTTAACACAAATGCTTTTCTAATTTCTTTTTAAATCTCACTCAGCATCTGCGTTAAACAAGGCTGATCGGCTTGTACAATATTTAATTTTGGAACCATTTCAAAAGGCGCTCGTGAGAGGGGGCAAGGAGTCGATCAGCAGCCTCCCAGATCTTTAATAGCGGTCCTGGTTAGGAGCTTCCGCTGGGCTCCATCCTAATCCCACAGAGGAGAATAAGCGGAGACGGAATTTCTTAATACCAAATACCTTCGCAGCACCTCATTAAATCACTGCATTTGAGACACACAGCAGGACACTTGGATGAATAAATAGTCCAATCTCGCACCCTGAAGCATCTTCACATCGGACTTATTTCTCCTGCATGTGATCAATTCTTCTTTCTTTCTTTTCTTGAAAAAAAAATTTTTTTTCCAAATGATTTTAGCTGATGAATTCAATTAACGCAGACGTTAGAGGCAAAGTTGAAAAGTGTCTCTTTCGTCTCCTTCCCTCCCACGTATTCTGCAGCCACAGAATCTTACCTGGGGAGCTTCTACAAGATTGCCATGGAATTTGGAAGCTGAAAGGGGGGGGGAATGAAAGAAGGAACGGAGGAAGGGAGAAAGAGAGGGAGAGAAGGGGAAAGAGAGAGGGAGAGGGAGAGGGAAAGAAGAGGGGTAGGGAAGGCTTTGCAGGTTGTCTGGATGCTATGTTGAGGACAGCAGATGGAGCCTGGGCGGGAAAAGCAAGCAAAGACAATGGTGTAGAAGAAGCTAGTCCACGGCAGTTGTGGATGCAGATCCCTTAATTTCCACAGCCACACCCATCTCTGCAGGATTTACAGCCCAACAAGGCAGCTGAGGGGATCAATTTTTCAGATGGACTTTCATTTTTCCTGAGCACCTACTGTGTGCCAGGCTCTTGGGATAGATGCCAAGCAAATCCCCATATTAAAAATGCTATGCCAGTGCTCATTAGAGAATCCAAGGAGATGGCTCAATAGTTAAGAACGCTGGTTGCTCTTGTAGAGGACTCAGATTTAGTGTCCAGTGCCTGTATAGTGCTTCACAACTGTTCATAAAGTTGGTACCAAGAGCTCCTACACTTCTTCTGACGTCTTTGGGGTTGTGTATTCATGTGACACATAGACACACACTCAGAGGCATTCATACATACAAAATAAAAATGCCAACAAGCAAACAAACAAAAACTAAACCAAGAAGTCCTGCTGTACACTGGGTAAGTGTGCCAGCATGCTAGCAACAAGGCATCAAGTTTTGAGGAAGAGGCAACAGGCAGGCTGTGTGTAGCTTGAACACACCTTTGACGTGTCCCCAGTGTGCTGGCTGCATCTTCCTTTGTTTGTTTGTAGAACTAGACCCTGTGATACAGTACTCTGGAAACTGTGGTTTACAACCCCTTAGTGGGTCTTGAAATCAGGTTAGAAGAGACCCCAAGTTGCCCATGTTTAAAATTCAATTTGGGGAAATATCTATTTTCAAGTACTTAATTAGTGTATTTTTTCAAGCCTCTCAATACATGGGTGGTTATTTTTTTTCTTACTTTCATAATAAATACCACTGGGGGGAAATTGGGATGGAGTAAGTAGGGCAGGCTAGAATGGGTGGGGACAGAATAGAAGAGAGACAGAGGGAGAGAAGTGAAACAGAGGTGAGGGGATGTAGTTGGGGAGGGGAGGGCAGAGAAGAGAAAGAGAAGAGTAGAGAATGGGGGAGGGGAGAGAAGAGGAAGGGAGAGAAGAGAAGAAAGGAACAAAAAGAAGAGAAGGGGACAGAAGGTGTGGGGGGAGATGGCCACCAGATTACACCAAAAGCTGTTAGTCTCTTACTGTTTTGTGTATCAGAGTATGCATGATCTAAAATGCACCTCTCCCAGTGAGCACCACCTTGTGTGCAGGGCATCCAGCTTTGCACCCGCAGCAGAGCATCTCTGGGCATGCTCATCACATCGGTGAAGAGGGCAGCACAACTCTGAGCCTGCCTGCTTAGGCCGAGACCCTCTCGGTTGTGTCTCTGTGTGACCTTGGTATTGGTGTTCACTGACTGACAGTCACTTAACACCATCTAGCCAGTGCTGTCCCTGGGGTCTGCTGGTGGCAGGCCCTGCATTCCTCTTTTGCCCACCAGCCTTCTCTTTAGGAGGCTCATCACATCTCTTCAGTAGAGAGTTTCTTAGAACTTCAGTAGAGAGCTTGCGCAGTTGCTTTCTTTCCTGGCAACTAAGAACTCAGACTTTGGGACTTAGAAATCAGGAGGCTTTATAGACCATAGACGTACTGTTTCTCTGGGGGAGAGGCATGAAAGCTCTAGTTGTAGGGCCATTTCTGCTGAGAAAGCCCAAGATGTCTGAGAATTTCCTGTGCCTGCTAAAGTGTTTTCTGCAAATGGATCACTTAGAATGACACAAACAAACAAACAAACAATGGAAGTAGCATCTCTCCTAGGTCTACAGGCCCAAGGTCCAAACTTCGCTAGGGCCCTATGCTTCTTCTGGGCTTTCAGGGAGAGTGGACTCCTTGACCTCATCCTACTTCAGAAACTCTCAGCATACCTTGGCTTGAGGTCACATCACTCCAGCCTCTTTGCCATATTCCCACAGCCTTCTCTTCTTCTCTTCTCTGGGTCCTCACCTACCCTTCCTCATCTCTTGTAAGGTACTAAGATAGTTATTGGGGCCCCACTGATAGCCGGGATGACCCTTCCTCTCAGGGTACCAGTGAAGTCTTTTTTTTTCCTATGAAGTAAGTTCACATTCACAGTTCTCGACGTTGGAGTGAGGACACACCTCCTGACACCACTCAGCCCTCTGCAGATGAGTTTCTCAAGCTCAAGCAGCCCACTGCCTCCATCGCCACAGCTTCCGGGGACTCCTTGTGTGGGCCTTTCTGCCCTTCACTTAGGGAGCACCAGCTTCAGGCCCAGGCAGTGGGGGAGGTGGATGTGCCAGGCTAATTCTCCACCCTCAGCAGCCCTCTCTTCCTGAGCACAGATGTTTAGAAGACCAACAGTTTCTTAGTGTGAAATGTGACGCCTTACTGTGTCACGTGTCACAGCACCGGCTGACTCAGCAGAGGACAAAACGAGATGAAACAATCAACACTTGTCCAGTTATGGAGTTCCCATCCTGTTGTGGGGAGTAGCCTAGGCGGTGGGGCTAAAAATGTTAGGGGGGGAAAGTAAGTGGGCTAAGAAACTTCTGTGGTTGCCAGGTGACATTTGAGATGTAAGCCAAGCCCTAAAGGAACTTTCCTAATGCTGTGACCCTCTAGTACAGCTGTGCAGACTCATGCTGTGTTGACTCATGCTGCTCCTTCATAACTGTAACTCTGCTACTGGTATGAACTGTAATGTAAATAGTTTTAGAGATAGACATTTGCCAAAAGGGTTATGACCTGCAGGTTGAGAACCACTGAGTTGGAGAGTTGTATGTGTTTTTCTGGATGGGAACAAGCACGTTCAAAGACCCCATGGCCATGGTAAGTTTGTGTGTGTGTGTGTGTGTGTGTGTGTGTGTGTGTGTGTGTGTGTGTATGTGTTCAGGGAGTAACCAGGAAGTCCACATAGCCTAATCAAGTAAGTCCCAAAGGACAAGGTCTCAGGTGCTGTTATATTTTAGCTGGGGACTCAGTGAGAGTTCAGGGCCAAGTGCAGGCTCCTGGAGAAGTCTTTTAGGCAGAGGTACATCAATATGGATGAGGAAGAGGCTTCCCTTGGACTAATCTCTGGGTGAAGCTTAGCATTTTCTTTAATTATGAATACAGTCCCTCTCCGCAGCGTCTAACCCACAGCAATTTCATGAGCAACTGTGACTTTGTCACCAATAGAAATCACAGGTATTTTTTACATCACGCCACAGTTATTAAGGTTATCTTGAAATATTGTTTTCTCTCCGCACTACTTCAAAATTATGTAATTAGACCTGCCACTACTACTCATTATTTAATGTGTTAATAAAAAGCTCATATATTACTGTATCTCAAATTAGTTTTTAAAAAATATTTTCATAACTGCACTTCAATAAAATTTATATCCTATGTAATCCTATGTGTTTTATTTTATACCTTGAGAGGCAATATTCTGGGCAGGAGTCCAGGGGCTTCTGCAGACTGCCCAAGGAGCCTGTGGTGCATACTTGAGCGAAGGTCCTTTGCCTGCTGCCTTTGGAGAACTTCCCTGCTCTGCCCATTGGAGCCTCTTCAGCTGCTGCAGTGCCTCACCCATGCTGAGCAGCAGCAAGCTCCTCCAGGTAGGAAGTTCTCACGGCCAGGAGCCTTTGCAGGTGCCGCTTCCCTCTGCCGCCAACTTCCCTGTCCTTTCCAAGTGAGTCTTGCTTATTTACAAAAAGTCTCAGTTTTGCCGTCCTGATCTCGAGTACATCTTCCTGACTGCCCCACTTTAAAGTGAGGCTTAACAGTGCTCAGGTAGACTGTGGGCTTGTATGTTTACCCCACTGACCTGTGTGTAACTAAGGTCAGAGTCTTGGTGCTTTTTGGACGTGTGCCTAGATGGGGCAGGCACTCCGAGTGGTCACCAAGCGTTTCTGGAGTAAGCAGTCACCTCAGTGGGACCTGCAACAACCTCGGGGTGTGGTAGTGATTAATTACATCATATAAATAAAGAAAGAATAGGAATGGCAGAGTGGGAGAGTCAGGGAAGGACTTGCAGGCTGGGGTACCAGGGAGACGTCCCTTTGAAGCAAGGATACAGGGAACCAAGGCTACATAGAGGGCAGGTGGAGCCAGGTGGGCATAGAGAGTTGGTATAACCCTGTTGACAGGAATGAAGATGTTCAGAAGAAACACGTGTGCACTTCCCGTTGTCTCTTAGACTACTGACACAGTGTGTCCCAAAATAGAATTGATACTTTACAGGACAGACTGGGGTTTCTTGAGGTTTAAAACTGAACCTCATATCTGAACCTTGGAGATGTGTGTGTGTGTGTGTGTGTGTGTGTGTGAATCTCATTGTTCTTTTTCTCAATTTGGCCACATCAAATCTCTCTCTCTGTCTCTCTCTCTCTCAGCATTTCACCATTCCTTGTATCTCTAATTGACCTAATGGGGGGTAGATGGTCAAGCATGACTTCTTAGGGCTGCCAGGACCCAGACTGTGACCCAAACAACTCGAGTTACATTAAGGGGAGGGCAGAACAGAGAACTGCCGCCATCTCTCCCTGATCACTTAGAGCTCATTTCTGTTTCACTTTGCTCCTGCAGCAGGATGGTTCTCTTCCCAGGTGCACTTCTCTAGAAACTTCACCCACCTTTCCGGTCCCTAGGGTAGATGGGACCTAGTATAAACTTTTAAATAAGGCTACTGTGCTGTGGGGCACTGAGTCTAGTTCCTTGACCTCTCTGGTCTCAGTTTCTGTATCTGCTACCACAAAAATGCCATGCAAGCCAAGCAAGCTGTTAATATCAGGAAGTTTGTGCCCAGGAGTTGCCTGCCACTACTTCTCTTGTCCTCTCCCCAAGGCATCCCAAGAGGACCACGGACCAGCAGGTGTGATTGGAGCCCTGCTCATGTCTTTGTTAACATGGACACATGATCTGTAATCACCTCTTCCCTAGGCTGTTCAGTCCCTAGGCACATGTGCTTTCTTGCTATTCTGCTGGCCTTCTTCTTACTAAGTCCCACGTGGCTCCCTACCATAAATCTTTCAGCATCTTCTTCATAAGCAATAAGGCTGCAGGCCAGGCCCTGCATCCATATCAAAGGTTTCTCGGGAGCTGAAGACCGAAGCTATGGTCTTCGGAGGTAGCAAAGAGGCTTCTCCATTTGCTTGTGCCTTTGGGGGCCAAGGCCTGGGGCCACCTGTCTTTATCTGGGTTGGCTCTCTGGGCGAAGAGTAAATGAGACCAAGTGAGCTCTCTATGCATGCATCCTCTGTGAAGAGAGCTCAGAGAACGGAGGCTCAGTGTGTGCAGAGTACCATTAGGGGTAGCATTTATCCACCTAGGTTGCACCCTGGTAGGTGTCTGTTCTCCACAGGAGAGGGTGTTATTCCCGCTTTGCTAGGAGGCCAAGGCTCAGAGGATGGGAGAGTTTTCTTCAGCTTGTGGGGAGCACAGCTAGGGATCGGCTTTGTGATGCTCTACCTCCAGAGCTTCCATTCTTCCCACCCAGCTCCTCCAACTGCACAACTCCTCACCCCAGTAAGCAAGAAGGGACAGGAAGGAGCCAATCTCGTGACAGGTGTGCATGTGTTCCCGGCTGCACAGGATTGACAGAGAAGGAATTCCAAGAAGGCTGTTTCAAGCAAGAGAGGGAGGGAAGAGAGTAGAAGGGAGAAGAAAAGAGGGGATGAGAGAGAGAAGAGAAAGGAAAGATTGAGTGAGCTTCCATCTGTATGACTGGATTCCATAAGCCTGCACTGCCCTCTGTCTAGGGCTGGTAATCCAGGGCCATCATTCGATTCTTGATGGGGTTCTTTTCATTCGAGTAGTTCAGCAGTTCCTAGCGGAGGAAAGAGGCCAACTAGCCAGGGGCTTCCCAACTAGCAGCTAGGCCTGTCACTCTGATGGGCTTTGAGTGTGCCTGGGACACGCATCATGTCCACATCTGCCCCTAAAGCCTGCAAGAATCAGACACCAGGATCCAGAGCCAGAAGCCTCTGCCTCCTACCAGTGGCCACAAGCTATGACATGCTCCCAACAGTCACTTTCCTCATCTGTATAATGGGCTGATTGAGTAAGAGCTTTCACAGAGTTGCTGTAAGGGTGAGTTTAGATGTTGGCTATGAGAAAATGCACTCTCCTGCCTGAAGGGACAGTCACATAAAAGAAATTGTTATACCGGGGCTCTTGCTTGAAGGAAGAAACTAAGCCTTAAGATCTAAGCTTCAGTGTGTGTGTGTGTGTGTGTGTGTGTGCATGCACGTGCATTTGTGAGGAGTAAGAGAGGGAGAGGCATGCCTGTATGGGTATGCATGCATGCCTTGTGTCCCTGTGTGTCTACTCGAGTGTGAGTGTGTATATGTGTGCATGTGTGTATGTGTGTGTATATGTATTAATGTGTGTATGTGGATACCTGTGTATTGCATATGTGTGTATGCATATGTGTATGCATATGTGTGCATGTGTGTACATGTTCCCGTGTGTGTATGTATATGAGTGTGTTCATGTATGTGCACGTGCATGCGTGTGTGAGCATGTGTGTGTGTGTGTGTGTATTTCCAGGAACTGAACTTGGGGCCTCACTCCTGCTTAGCAAGCACTCTATCACTGAGCTATATTCTTTGCAGCTCCCTATCATTTAGCTACTTGTTAATTTTTAATATTTATTTTGAGACAGGGTCTTGTAATGTTACCCAGGCTATTTTTGAACTTGAACTCAAGTGGGCATGAACTTGGAATCTTCCTGCCTTGGCCTCCTAAATAAGTAGGATGACAGGCCTGTCCCAGAAGGCCTGGCTCCACA
>JADRCC010577171.1:0-21394 GCA_019843855.1 Hylomyscus alleni
ACAGATACATTCACATATATACATATGTATAAGACAGCATGAATTATTAAATTAATTCCACAGATTTTTCCATATGTATATATATAAGATATTCTTAATCTAAGAAATAAAAACATAAAAATATTAAATTCTGAATATTAGAAAAATATTAAGTATCAACTGCTTTTAAATTTCCAGTTAACAGCAAACAACTTACAGATTTAGAAACTTCAACATATGAAATTCATATGCACACACATAAACTGTTTAGTTAAACATAATGGCAAACAGAACTGGTATAACTTTGACTATAATCAATATTTATTTTTCAATCTGTAAACCTAATGTTCAGTTGCTGTAGAGGGGGGTAGATCTCATCATTGAATAAATAAAACAAAAATAAAATAAAAACATACCTAACCCATATTCTAAATTTGTTTTAAAAATTTGGTTACCATCTGCTGAAGTAAGTTGCTTAAGGTTTTTCTACGCTTAGCCAACTAATTAGTGTTACATAAAATTATTACAGGCAACTTGGAAAATATTTGTCCTAGATAAGCTAAACATAATTAATATGCTTAAAATGCATTTTATTAGAAAAGTTTATGAGCTACAAAAAGTTCATTTTAGAGGTCAAGGAAGCTAGTCAACCACCATAGTAGAAGTTCTGTTTAAGATAAAATGATTTTAAAAATCATAATACATATTTTCACATAATTACTGTAGCATATAAATAAGTTAACCTACTGAGAACAAAGCTATTTTGTAACAGTGTTTTTAAAACTTAAGCATTTCTTAAATTATCCAAAGCAAAACTCCAAGTCTCTTTGTTAAGTAATCAAGTCACCTAAGAAACCTAAGGACATTGGCAACATGGCATCTTAGAGGCATCCACAAGTCACTAACTTTAACAAAAGGAGATGAGAGCCAAGGAATTACATTTATTTTTCAAAGACAATTTGGTTATTAAAGAAGTATCAGGCATAGTTTTCTAATTCCTAATTCAGGTTTTACTTAGCCACAACCATTTTTAATGAAACATTTCGACTCACTGAAAGCATGTGACTTGTGCCAACTTTGTATTTCTTCCCTTCTGTATTTCTTGTGTGTGTGTGTGTGTGTGTCTGTCAGTGTGTGAGAGACACTCTACCCTTTCATCACACTGTCCCTACTTCAAGTTAAAGAAACCCTGAGAAGCATTTTTAGTGCTGAACATATACTTCTTTACAATGCCAGCGACCTAGAGCTGGGTGAAATGGCCAAAGCTGCCTTGAGATTTAAACCACTTCCTGAGAAGATCAGAAGAAACTCTTTCTGGTAAGGTTTCTGTATTTCAACTAGCATAAAATTATGTAACATCTGGGCTTAGTCATACAATAAAGAAAGACATATGTTATCCCATGCTGTAGGTTCATCGCAGCTTGCTAGTGACGGTTCTCAGAGGCTCGCTGCCATTTTTTACTATTTTCTGTTTTATTTCTTTTTGTATTATCCACTTAATTATTTTATTTATACAAGTACACTATAGCTGTCTTCAGACGCATGATAAAAGGGCATCTGATCCCTTTACAGATGGTTGTGAGCCACAATGTGGCTGGTAGGAATTGAACTCAAGACCTCTGGAAGAGCAGTCAGTGCTCTTAACCACTGAGTCATCTCTCCAACCCCCTATGTTTTATTTCTAATTAATATCACAGTGAGTTTATGAAGCTCAATCCAATGTTTCAATACACAGTGTTTCAAATATTGTGTAATGACCAAGTTGGGGTAATTATTATGTCCTTCAGTATTTCAAACATTTTTGTAATAAAATCTTCTATGCCTCTATTTAATTTTGAAAGCAACAAATTACTAACTGTTGTCACCTTTCATTATTGCATACAAACAGGATAACAGAAATTACTCCAACTTTATTGCTGTAGCTTTGTACCCACTGGCCAATTTTCCATATTCACTGTGCTTCTTGTTCTTCCTCCTCCTCTTCTTCTCTTCTTCCTTCCTTCCTTCCTTCCTTTCTTCTCTTCTGCTTCTTCTCTATTATGGTTGTCTGCTCTCTAGCTCTCTTTCTCTCTCTCTCTGCCTCTCTGTCTCTGTCTCTGTCTCTCTCTGTCTCTGTCTCTCTCTCTCTCTCTCTCTCTCTCTCTGTCTCTCTCTCTCTCTCTCTCTCTCTCTCTCACACACACACACACACACACACACACACACACACACACACACACACGCAAATCAGGCTCTGGTAACCATTAGTTTATTCTCTACTATCATTATCTCAACTTTTTAGAACTTACATTTTCATGTCTCTCTGTACCTGATTTATTTTATTTAGTATCTTCTACATCCATCTTAGTTATTCTCAATGAGATTCCACTTTGTTTATGACTAAATAGCACTACATTGTGCATATATATCATGTATTCTTCATCCCCTTATTCATATGTCAACACTAGGTTGATCACACAGAGACTATAGTTAACACACTACAATAAGCCTAGTAAGTACAGGCATTTCTCCCACATAATCAGCCAGTAATAGGTTTGCTAAGTCAGAGGACGTTCCTGTTTTTAACTCTTAAAGGAAACTCCAAACTATGTAACAGAGTCTAATAGTTTACATTCCTACCAAGAGTGTACAAAAGATCCCTTTCCTCTGAGTCCTTACCAATGCTTCTTATCTTTCATCCTTTTGATAACAGTCATTCATTCATATTGAAGTGAGATATCATTTCATAGTAGTTTTTATTTGTTTTCCCTTGATATTAACAATGATAAGAATTTTTATATGACTCTTTGGAATGTGCATCTCCAAAATTTTTATGAATTTTTCAACAATTTCAGCTTCATTGAGATATTAGATTTTATTGATGATGTAGTCAGAATGGATAGGATAAAAAACTCTGGTGACAGCAGATGCTGGAGAGGTTGTGGAGAAAGAGGAACACTCCTTCATTGCTGGTGGGATTGCAAGCGCTGGTACAGCCACTCTGGAAATCAGTTTGGCGGTTCCTCAGGAAATTGGACATAATTCTACCAGAGGACCTAGCTATACCACTCCTGGGCAAATACCCAGAAGATGCTCCAACATGTAATAAGGGCACACGATCCACCATGATCATAGCAGCCTTATTTATAATAGCCAGAAACTGGAAACAACCCAGATGTCCTTCAACAGAGCAATGGATAGAGAAAATGTGGTATACCTACACAATGGAGTACTATTCAGCTATTAAAAACAATGAATTTATTAAATTCTTGGGAAAATGGATGAACCTGGAGAATATCATCCTGAGTGAGGTAACCCAATCACAAAAGAACACACATAGTATGCATTCTCTGATAAGTGGATATCAGTCCAGAAGATTGGAATACACAAAGAACAATCCACAAACCACAAGAAACTAAAGACGAAGGAAGACCAAAGTGTGGATGCTTCCTTCCTTCTTAAAAGGGGGAACAAAATACCCATGAAAGGAGTTGTAGAGACTCTAACTATGGAACAGAGATTGAAGGAAAGACAATCCAGAGATTGCTCCACCTGGGAATCCTTTCCATATTCAATCATTGAATCCAGACACTGTTGTAGATGCCAGCAAGTGCTGGTTGACAGGAGCCTGATATAGCTGTCTCCTGAGAGGCTCTGACAGGACCTGATTAATACAGAAGTAGAGGCAGGCTCACAGCCATCCATTGGACTGAGTACAGGGTCCCCAGTGAAGGAGCTAGAGAAAGGACCCAAGGAGCTGAAGGGTTTGCAGCTCCTTAGGACGAACAACAATATGAACTCCCTAGTACCTCAGAGCTCCCAGGGACTAAAACACCAACCAAAGAGTATACATGATGGGACTAATGGCTCCAGCAGCATATGTATAGCAGAGGATGGCAAAGTCAGTCATCAATGGAAGGAGAGGCCCTTGGCCCTGTGAAAGTTCTATGCCCCAGTGTAGGGGAATGCCAGGGCCAGGAAGTGGGAGGGGGTAGGGTAGTGAGCAGGGGGAGTGGGGAGGGAACAGGGGATTGTTTTAGTTTTTGATTTTTTTATTTGATTTTATTTTGTTCTTATTTTTTTTTATTTTACTTTTATTTTTTTCTTTTGGAGGGGAACCTGGGAAAGGAGACATTGTAAATAAAGAAAACATCTAATAAAAAAATGTTAATAGGGTACATCTTAAAAAAAAATAGTAAGAATGACTTAAATGAGTTATAAGCCAGTAGGAACAAGCTTAGCTTAAGTCCTAGGCATTTTAAAATAAATAATAAATCTCTGAATTATTATTCAATGTGGAGATTTGAATATGCTTGGCCTTAGGAATGGCACTGTTAAGAGGTGTGGCCTTGTTGGAGTAGTTGTGGACTTGGAGGAAGTGTGTCAACATAGGGATGGGTTTGAGTCTCTACTACTAGCTGCTGGGAGACAGTAGTCTACTCCCAGCTTCCTTTCGATGAAAATATAGAACTTTGGGCTCCTACAGCTCCGGTCTTCCTGGATGCTGTCATGCTACTGCTTTGAGGATAATGAGCTGGACCTCTGAACCTGGAAGCCAGCTACACTTAAATGCTGTCCTGTATAAGAGTTGCTTTGGTAATGGTTTCTCTTCACAGTAATGGAAACCCTAACTAAGACATTCAGAAACTGGGCCACTGGTAGAAAAGCCAGAGGTCACAAGTCCCACAGCCAGGAGATATTAGCTGTGAGTGGGTGGAAGAAGCAATATAGTAGTGACCTGTGTTTACTAAAACAAGGGTTAAGGAGGGACCACAAAAGAAAACAGGCAGGTTTTAATCTAAGGATTCCATATCTATGAAATGATTATCTGTTTTTTATAGACATAGAATACACAGGAGCTTGATAGCTAAACACACATACATACATACATACACACACACACACACACACACATACACACATACATACACACATACCACACTCCTTAATGGTCAATGCCACATTAATAAACCATAAAATAATTTACAGCTATATTTAAGTTGAATATAAATATGCTAACATGGAAAACCCTCAAAGATAGAAAAATCTGTATGTGCCCACAAATATAGAAGTTAGTCCAATCTAATAACAGAGATAAATGTATTTAGGAAAATATTCACTAAAATATTAGCAGGAAATTTCTTTGTAGGGTCTTATGATCTGAATATTTGTTTTTCTGTCTCCAAATTCATGTGTGAAAACTTATGCTTTAGAATTTACTTAACATCCTGGACTTGAAAGTTCCCTATTTAGTAGTTAATTGTGCCATACAAGTGCCATTCAATCTGTAGATGAAAAATTCACAGAGATTTTCGCTTCTGTATGAAAACTCCAGGAGCTCAGCTCATGCAAGAACCCAAGTGTATTCCACCCTGGTCTATTTACAAGTTAATCTATGGAAGTTTGTTAGGATATCGTGCACCAAGACTTAAAGATCATTAGTTGATGGATTAGTTTTCAATGAAAATACATATTAAAAATAAAGCCTACTCAGTCTGACAGAGGATATACTACAACGAATTTTATGTTTAATAAAGCCTTTGCTGGTTGCCTAACCAACCATAAGGGAAAGAACTGGATGTGGACCCACGGTTCCCAAATATACTAAGTAGTGTAGGATTTACAGACTTCAATGAACAGAAATGTAGAAGACACTCATCACTAAGAAAGGGAGTGCACATACCAGCAATAGTTACCTACATAAGAAATTTGGAGAAAGACCCTATCTGACAAGATTTATGAAAGATCTGTAATTTAACTATTTTAGTATGGACTTTTCAAAATATACACAAATGAAGACAAAACATTGCCATTAAAGAAATCTCTGAACTAAACTGAGAATTCATAACAGAGGAATCTTGAATGGCTGAGAAGCACATAAAGAAATGTTCGAAGTCCTTAGTGATCAGAGAAATGCAAATCAAAATGACCTTGATAGTCTACCTTACACCAATCTGAATGGTTAACAACAAATTCTCAGATGACAACACATGTTGGAGAGAATGTGGAGAAAGAAGAACACTCCTCCACTGAGGGTGGGATTGCAAACTGGTATAACCACTCTAGAAATCAATCTGGAGGTTCCTCAGAAAATTGGAAATAGATCTACCTGAAGACCCAGCAATACTACTCTTGGGAATATACCCAAAAGATGCCCCACCATGCCATAGGGGCATATGTTCCACTATGTTCATAGCAGCCTTATTTGTAATAGCCAGAAGCTGGAAAAAAAACAGATATCCCACACAGAAGAATGGATAGATGAAATGTGGTTTATTTACACAATGGAATACTACTCAGCTATTAAAAACAAGGACATCCTCAGTTTTGCAGGCAAATGGATGGAACTAGAAAATATCATCCTGAGTGAGATAACTCAGAACCATATGCATGGTATGTACTCACTAATAAGAGGATATTAGCAAAAAAAAAAAAAAAAAAAAAAGTACAAAATACCCAAGATACAGTCCACAGAACTAAAAAAAGGTCAACAAGCTGAAGGACCCAAGTGAGGACGCCTCAGTCCAACTTGGGAGGGAGAAGAAAGCAATCACAAGTGGGGAGGGAGGGAGGGACCTAGGATGGAAAGTCAGTGGGGGTCAGGGGAAGGGGGAGAAGGGAACCTGATCTAGTATTGGGTGAGGGACAAGAACTGAAACCCTGATGGAGAGCAGGAAGAATGGAAACAGGCAACCTCAGGAGGTAGGAGGTTGTGGGGACACTCCAGAATGCACCAGAGACCTGGGAGGTGAGAGACTCTCAGGACTCAAAGGGAATGCCTGCCAATAGGGAGTGGGAACTTACAGAGTGCACCTCCAGCAGGAAGACAGGGCATCAAGTGATGGAGGAGGTGCCACCCCACAGTCACATCTCTGACCCATAATTGTTCCTGTCTGAAAGAATTGCAGGGATGGAAATGGAGAGTAGCCTGAGGAAAAGAAGGTCCAGCTACAGGTCCAAAGTGGGATCCAGCTCAAAGGGACATCCCAAGGCCTGACACTATTACTGAGGCTATGGAGTACTCAGAAAGAGGGATCTATCAGGACCACACTCCAGAATACCCAACAAACAGCTGAAAGTCAGATGCAGATATTTGCACGCAACCAATGGACAGAAGCTGCTGACCCCTGTGGCTGAATTACGGAAAAGATGGAAGAATCTGAGGAGTGACCCTGTAGGAAGACCATCAGTCTCAATTAACCTGAACCACTGAGATCTCTCAAACCAACCAGGCAGCATACACCAGCTGATATGAGGCTCCCAACACATATAGAGCAGAGGACTGGCAGGTCTGGGTTCAGGCAGAGATGATGCACCTATCCCTCAAGAGACAAGAGGCACCAGGGAGTTTAGAAGT
Source organism: Hylomyscus alleni (assembly GCA_019843855.1). Taxonomy (NCBI): domain Eukaryota; kingdom Metazoa; phylum Chordata; class Mammalia; order Rodentia; family Muridae; genus Hylomyscus; species Hylomyscus alleni. Next base: position 7,316 of record JADRCC010577171.1, read on the forward strand.
CAGGTGGGTGGGGGGTGGGGCATCCTCATGGAGACAAGGGGATGGGGAGGAGGTATGGGATGTTGAATAGCAGGAGAATAGACGGGGTTGGGGAATAAAATCTGGCATACAAAAACAAAACAAAACAAAACACACACACACACACACACACACACACACACACACACACACACCCCAAAAAAGATATCTCTGGTCTGTTTTTTTTTGTTTGGTTGGTTGGTTGGATTTTTTTTAATTCATAACTTTCCAAAGTCTTTACGATAATCGTTTAAAGAGAGTATTATTGCTTGTTCCACTGAGGCTCATGACTGCTTCTCCCTCCAGGCCTGATGCATCAGGATTTGAGTCTATTTTGGATTTTCTCTCCCGTGACTTTCTAAGGTGGGACCAGCCAGGAGGTTCAGGCCCCAGAAGTGGAAGGGTAGCTGAGACAGGATCCTTCCACCCTCCATCTACAACTAGGAGGGATGGCGGATCCACAGCCCTCTGCACACGGGTCCTACCAGGGTAGAGGTGATCTCCCAGAAGTGCTGACACAGGTTTACAGACTCAAAGGAGGAACAAGCTCCAGCCAGAGACTGCAAAAACATCTAACACCAGAGATTAACAGATGGATAAAGGCAAATGCAAGAATCTAACCAACAGAAACCAAGACTACTTGGCATCATCAAAACCTAGTACTCCCACCACAGCAAGTCCTGGATACCCCAACACATCGGAAAAGAAAGATTTAGATCTAAAAACATATCTCATGATGGTGATAGAGGAATTTAAGAAGGACATGAATAACTCCCTTAAAGAAATACAGGAGGACAAAGGTAAACAGGTACAAGCCCTTAAAGAGAAAACACAAAAATCCCTTAAAGAATTACAGGAAAGCACAACCAAACAGGTGAAGGAATTGAACAAAACCATCTAGGACCTAAAAATGGAAGTAGAAACAATTAAGAAATCACAAAGAGAGACAACTCTGGAGCTAGAAAGCCTAGGAAAGAAGTCAGGAGCCCTAGATGCGAGCATCACCAACAGAATACAAGAGATAGAAGAGAGAATCTCAGGGGCAGAAGACAACATAGAAAAGATTGACACAACACTCAAAGAAAATGCAAAATTCAAAAAGCTCCTAACCTAAAACATCCAGTAAATCCAGGACACAATGAGAAGACCAAACCCAAGGATAATAGGTATAAAAGAGAGTAAAGACTTCCAAATTAAAGGGCCAGTAAATTTCTTCAACAAAATCATAGAAGAAAACTTCCCTAACCTAAAGAAAGATGCACATGAACATACAAGAAGCCTACAGAACTTCAAATAGTTTGGACCAGAAAAGAGATTCCGACCACCACATAATAGTCAAAACATCAAATGCACAAAACAAAGAAAATATTAAAAGCAGTGAGGGAAAAAGGTCAAGTAAGATATAAAGGCAGACCTATCAGAAATACACCTGACTTCTCACCAGAGACTATGAAAGCTAGAAGATCCTGGGCTAATGTCATACAGACCTTAAGAGAACACAAATGCCAGCCCAGGTACTATACCAAGCAAAACTAACAATCACCATAGACAGAGAAACCAAAATATTCTATGACAAAAACAAATTTACACAGTATCTTTCCACAAATCCAGCCCTGCAAAGGATAATAAATGGAAAACTTACAACACAAGGAGGGAAATTACATCCTAGAAACAGCAAAAAAAAGTAATCTTACAATAAAACTAAAAGAAGATAGTCACATGAACAGAATTCCATCTTTATCAACAAAAATAACAGGAAGCAACAATTACTTTTCCTTAATATCTATTAATATATATGGACTCAGTTCCCCAATAAAAAGACATAGGCTATCAGACTGGATACGTAAACAGGATCCAACATTTTTCTGTATACAGGACACCCACCTGAGTGACAAGGATACTACCTCAGAATAAAAGTCTGGAAAACAATTCTCCAAGCCAATGATCCCAAGAAACAAGCTGGAGTAGCCATTCTAATATCGAATAAAATCGACTTTCAACCTAAAGTGATCAAAAAAGATAAGGATGGATACTTCAAACTCATCAAAGGTAAGATCTACAAAGATGAACTGTCAATTCTGAACCTCTATGCTCCAAATGCAAGGGCATCTACATTCATAAAAGAAACTTTATTAAAGCTCAAAGCACACATTGCACCACACACAATAGTAGTGGGAAACTTCAACACCCAACTCTCTGCAATGGACAGATCATGGAAACAAAAACTAAACCGGGACACAGTCAGACTAACAGAAGTTATGAAATAGATGGATTTAACACATATCTATAAAACTTTTTATCCTAAAACAAAAGGATATACCTTCTTCTCAGCACTTCATGATACCTTCTCCAAAACTGACCATATAATCGGTCACAAATAAGGCCTCAACAGATACAAGAAGATTGAAATAATTCCTTGCATCCTATCAGATCACCATGGACTAAGGCTGCTCCTCAATAACAACATAAACAATAGAAAGCCCACATACACATGGAAGCTTAACAACACTCTACTCAGTGATAACTTGGTCAAGGAAGAAATACAGAAAGAAATTAAAGACTTTTTAGAGTTTAATGAAAATGAAGCCACAACATACTCAAACTTATGAGACACAATGAAAGCAGTCCTAAGAGGAAAACTCATAGCTCTAAGTGCCTCAAAAAAAAACAAAAAAAAAAACCTGGAGAGAGCATACACTAGCAATTTGACAGCACATCTGAAAGCTCTAGAACAAAAAAAGCACATTCACCCAAGAGGAGTCAAAGGCAGGAAATAATCAAACTCAGGGCTGAAATCAACCAAATGGAAACAAAGAATCAACCAAACCAGGAGCTGGTTCTTTGAGAAAATCAACAAAATAGATAAAACTTTAGCCAGACTAACTAGAGGGCAAAGAGAGTATTCTAATTAACAAGATCAGAAATGAAAAGGGAGACAGACTGAAACTGAACAACAACTGAACAACTGAAACTGAGGAAATCCAAAAAAAATCACCAGGTCCTACTACAAAAGCCTATGCTCAAAAAAACTGGAAAACCTGGATGAAATGGACTGGAAAACCTGGATGAAATGGAAACTGGAAAACCTGGATGAAATGGAAACTGGAAAACCTGGATGAAATGAACTGAAACTGAGGAAATCCAAAAAAAATCACCAGGTCCTACTACAAAGCCTATACTCAAAAAAACTGGAAAACCTGGATGAAATGGACAATTTTCAAGACAGATACCAGGTACCAAAGTTAAATCAAGATCAGATAAACAATCTAAACTGTCCTATATCCCCTAACTAAATATAAACAGTCACTAATAGTCTCCAAACCAAAAAAAGCCCAGGACCAGATGGATTTATTGCAAAGTTATATCTGACTTTTAAAGAAAGACATAATATGAATACTCCTCAAACTACTCCACAAAATAGAAACAGAAGGTACTCTACCCAATTCATTCTAGGAAGCCACAATTACCCTGATACCTAAACCACACAAAGACCTAACAAGGAAAGAAAACTTCAGACCAATTTCCCTTATGAATATCAATGCAAAAATACTCAATAAAATTCTTGCAAACCAAATCCAAGAACACATTAAAATGATCATCCATCATGATCAAATAGGATTCATTCCAGGGATTCAGGGATGGTTCTATATATGGAAATCCACTACATAAACAAACTCAAAGAAAAAATCATATGATCATCTCATTAAATGCTGAGAAAGCATTTGATAAAATCCAACATCCCTTCATGATAAAAGTCTTGCAAAGATCAGGAATTCAAGAGCAATACCTAAACTACTAAAAGCAATATACAGCAAACCAGTAGCCAACATCAAACTAAATGGAGAGAAACTTGAAGCAATTCCACTAAAATTAGGGACTAGACAAAGCTGCCCACTCTCTCTCTACCTATTCAATATAGTACTCAAAGTCCTAGCCAGAGCAATTAGACAACAAAAAGAGATCAAAGGGATATGAATTGGAAAGGAAAAAGTCAAAATATCACTATGATCACAGATGATATGATAGTATAACTTAAGTGACTCCAAAAATTCCACCAGAGAAGTTCTAAACCTGATAAACAACTTCAGCAAAATAGTTGGATATAAAATTAACTCAAGCAAATCAGTGGTCTTCCTCTACACAAAGGATAAACAGGCTGAGAAAGAAATTAGGGAAAAAACATTCTTCATAATAGACAAATAATATAAAATACCTTGGTGTGACTCTAAGCAAGTAAAAGATCTGTATGACAAGAACTTCAAGTCTCTGAAGATAGAAATCAAAAAAGATCTCAGAAGATGGAAAGATCTCCCATGTTCACGGATTGGCAGGATTAATATAGTAAAAATGGCCATCTTGCCAAAAGCAATCTACAGATTCAATGCAATCCCTATCAAAATTCCAACTCAATTCTTCACAGACTTGGAAAGAGCAATTTGCAAATTTATCTAGAATAACAAAAACCTAGGAGAGTGAAAACTATTCTCAACAATAAAAGAACCTCTGGTGGACTCACCATCCCTGACCTTAAGCTGTACTACAGATCAATTGTGATAAAAACTGTATGGTATTGGTACAGTGATGGGCAGGTAGATCAATGGAACAGAATTGAAGACCCAGAAATGAACCCACACACCTATGGTCACTTAATCTTTGACAAAGGAGCTAAAACCATCCAATGGAAAAAAGATAGCATTTTCAACAAATGGTGCTGGCTCAACTGGCCGTTGGCATGTAGAAGAATGCAAATTGACCCATTCCTATCTCCTTGTACAAAGCTCAAGTCCAAGTGGATCAAGAACCTCCACATAAAACCAGATACACTGAAACTAATAGAAAAGAAAGTGGGGAAGAGGCTGGAGCACATGAGCACAGGGGAAATTTTCCTGAACAGAACACCAGTAGCTCATGCTCTAAGATCAAGAATTAACAAATGGGACCTCATAAAACTACAAAGCTTCTGTAAAGCAAAGGGCACTGTTAATAGAACAAAACGGCAAACAACAGATTGGAAAAAGATCTTTACCAATCCTATATCCCATAGAAGGCTAATATCCAGTCTATACAAAGAACTCAAGAAGTTAGACTCCAGAGAATCAAATAACGCTATTAAAAAATGCGGTACAGAGGTAAACAAAGAATTCTCAACTAATGAATATCGAATGGCTGAGAAGCACCTATAGAAATGTTCAACATCCTTCATCATCAGGGAAATGCAAATTAAAACAACCCTGATATTCTATCTTACACCAGTCAGAATAGCTAAGATCAAAAACTCAGGTGACAGCAGATACTGGAGAGGTTGTGGAGAAAGAGGAACATTCCTTCATTGCTGGTGGGATTGCAAGCTGGTACAACCACTCTAGAAATCAGTTTGATGGTTCCTCAGGAAATTGGGCATAGACTACCAGACGACCCAGCTATACCACTCCTGGACATACACCAAGAAAATGCTCCAACATGTAAGCACTGTAACACTATGTTCATAGCAGTATGATTTATAATAGCCAGAAACTGGAAACAACCCAAATGTCCCTCAACAGAGGAATGGATATAGAAAATGTGGTACATCTACACAATGGAGTATTACTCAGCTATTAAAAACAATGAATTTATGAAATTCTTAGGGAAATGTATTGATCTGGAGAATATCATCCTGAGTGAGGTAACCCAATCACAAAAAACCACACATGGCATGCACTCTCTGATAAGGGGATATTAGCCCAGAAGCTCAGAATACCCAAAATACAATCCACAAAGCACAAGAAATTCAAGAAGAAGGAAGACCAAATTGTAGATGTTTCATTCCTTCTTAGAAGGGGGAACAAAATACCCATCTAAGGAGTTGCAGAGACAAATTATGGAGCAGAGACTGAAAGAAGGACAATCCAGAGACTGCTCCACCTGGGAATACTTTCCATATTCAATCATCAAATCCAGACACTATTGTGGATGTCAGCAAGTGTTGGCTGACAGGAGCCTGATAGAGTTCTCTCCTGAGAGGCTCTGACCGTGCTGGACTTATACAGAAGTAGAAGCTCATAGTCATCCGTTGGGCTAAGCACAGGGTCTCCAATGAAGGAACTAGAGGAAGGACCGAAGGAGCTGAAGGGTTTGCAGCTCCTTAGGACAAACATCAATATGAACTAACTAGTACCCTCAGAGCTCCCAGGGACTAAACCATCAACCAAAGAGCACACATGGTAGGACTCATGGCTCCAGCAGCATATGTATAGAAGAGGATGGCCTAGTTGGTCATCAATGGGAGGAGAAGTTCTTGATCCTGTGAAGGTTCTATGCCCCAGTGTAGGGAAATGTCCCGGGCAGGAAGAGGGAAAGGTTGGGTTGGTAGGCAGGGGGAGGGGAAAGGAAACCTGAGGATCCAGTTATACCATTCCTGAGAATATACCCAAAAAATGCTCCAACATATAACAAGGACATATGCTCCACTATGTTCATAGCAGCCTTATTTATATTATTCAGAAGCTGGAAAGGTGTGTGGGTTAATGGAACCCAGATGTACTTCAACTGAGGAATGGATACAGAAAATGTGATACATTTACACAGTGGAGTACTACTCACCTATTAAAAACAATCACTTCATGAAATTCTTAGGCATATGGATGGAACTAAAAATATCATCCTGAGTGAGGTAACCCAATCACAAAAGAACACACAAGGTATGCTCTCACTGATAAGTGGTATTAGCCCAACATCTCAGAATACCCAAGATATAATTCACAGATGACACTCAAGAAGAAGGAAGACCAAAGTGTGGGTGCTTCAGTCCTTTTTAGAAGGGGTGACAAAATACTCATGGGAGCAAATAAGGAGACAAAGTATGGAGCAGAGACTGAAGGAAAGGCCATCCAGAGACTGTTCCACCTAGGGATCCATCCCATATACAGTACCCAAACCCATCCACTATTGTGGATGTTAAGAAGTGCATGATGAAAGGAGTCTGATATGGATGTTTCCTGAGAGGCCCTGCCAAAGCCTTACAAATACAGAGGCAGATGCTCATAGCCAACCATTAGACTGAGCTTGGGGGCACTAATGGAGGAGTTCGAGAAAGGACTGAAGGAGCTGAAGGAGTTCGCAACCCCACAGGAAGAACAATATCAGCCAACCAGAGATCCCAGGGTCTAAACCACCAACAAAGGGGTACACATGGAGGGACCCATGGCTCCAGTTGTATATGTAGCAGAGGATGACCTTGTCAGGAATCAATGAGAGAAGAGGCCGTTGGTCCTATGAAGGCTCGATGCCCCAGTGTAGGGGAATGCAAGGGCAGGAAGGATGAAGTAGGTGAGTGGGTGAGGGCACATTCTCATAGAAGCAGGAAGAGGGAGAATGGGATAGGGGATTTCTGGGGGGGGGGGGGATCAGGAAAGGGGATAATATTTGAAATGTAAATAAATAAAATATCCAATTAAAAAAAAGAAATCATAGAACTAAGTTAAGGACAGAGAGTCACTGCATCTGTTCTCATTCAACATTCAAAAAGATAAATAAATAAGTGGGTGACAGGGAAAATAGCCAAAGAGATGCTTTGATCTAAGTTTAAGTCCAAAAATTCTAGTTAAAAAATATCCTACCCCCCACCTAACACACAAAATTTGCAAAAAATAACCCTTTAAAAAAAAAATCTTGGACTGGAGAGATGACTCAGTGAATGAGAGCACTGAATGCTTTCCAAAGGACCCAGGTTCAAACCCCAGCACCCACATGGCAGTTGACAACTATCTGTAGCTCCTATTCCAGAGGATCTGACACCCTCACACAGACATATGTGGAGGCAGGATACAAATATAATTAAAATTAAAACAAATCAATCCAGGTGTACTGGCTGGTTTTGTGTATCAACTTGACACAGACTGGAGTTATCACAGAAAAAGGAGCTTCAGTTGGGGAAGTGCCTCTGTGAGATCCAGCTTTGGGCATTTTCTCAATTAGTGATCAAGGGGAGGTGGGCCCCTTGTGGGTATACCATCTCTGAGCTGGTAGTCTTGGGTTCTATAAGAAAGCAAGCTGAGCAAGCCAGGGGAAGCAAGCCAGAAAGTAACATCCCTCCATGGCCTCTGCATCAACTCCCGCTTCCTGACCTGCTTGAGTGCCAGTCCTGACTTCCTTTGGTAATGAACAGCAACATGGAAATGTAAGCTGAATAAATCCTTTCCTCCCCAACTTGATTCTTGGTCATGATGCTTGTGCAGGAATAGAAACCCTGACTAAGACATCAGGTATGTTAGCACATACGTGTAATCTTAGCATTGGCCAGGCAGAGATAGGTGGACACTTAGGGTCTTCTGATCTGTTAGTATAGCCTATTTGACTAGATCCAGGTCAGTGTGAGAAACTGTTAAATAAAAAAAAATGTATGACTACAAGCACCCAAGATTGTTCTCTGGCTTCCACATGCATGTGCACTCAGATGTACTTGCAGACTGTATGCCTATGTACACTTAAGAAAATAGACACATACACATGACATGGGGAAATGCCCATGAAACATTCATAGCTTATAATGATTTCTACTAGGGTAGCAACATCATCTACAGAATTGTAGCTGCATGCTTCTCACTTGGCTACTTTGGAAACAATTCAGCAAATGAGCATCGAGTTGTTTAAGGATGAACTACTAGACACATATGCATGAAAAATCTCAATCAACAACACAGACAAAGGCATAGTCCTGCCACAAATGAATACGCATATTGTCAGTACCAAACAGGTTGAATTAAACACAAATGTTACAATCTCATATTGATAGCCCACCTGACAGCAACATCTCAAGATCAAAATCCAACATGATACAAAACAAATCATCAAGTGTACTTAGTTAATGCAAGGAAATAAAACAAAGACTAGCAGTAACCACAGAGGCATGGCTTTGTTGAATGCTGAAACACAATGCAGAATATATGCAGAACCCAGAATAAAAGCACACACAACACATGGTGAAGTATACAGGCTTAGAAAGACTTTTATACACACATAAGAGCTCATCCTATAAAAGCTTGCCATTTATGTTTCTGTGTTCTAAAATTATTTAAGCAGTATTCACCTGAGTCTAAAAGTATTCAATATTAAATAGCAGTGAGGGAATTTTACAGATAACAATACTTACTTATCTCTCACAAGAGAGTTCTTTGGTACAGCATCATGTATCACCTACGATTAAAATGTACAAAGGCAGGAAGTAGATCGATGGCTCAGAAGTTAGGATACTAAGCTGCTCTTGCAGAAGACCTGGATTTGGTTCCCAGCACCCACAAGGTATGGTGGCTCATAGTTATCTGTAATGACAGTTCCAAAGGACTGGATGCTCTCTTCTGGCCTCAACAGGAACGAGAAATGTATGTGGTATACATACATACATACATATATACATACATACAGGCATACACTCAGAAACATAAAAGTACATAAATACTCAAAAAACACAGCTAAACTATATTTTCCAATAGTAGGCTACAGTGAAAAAATTCATTCCAAACAAATAAATGTCAAGGAAGCTTGGAAACATACAAGTCAGACTTCTCACTGCTATCATGTGTGTGTAGTTTCACATGTGTCTGTTACAGTTGTTCCTTATATTTCATGTGAAGCTGTCAGGGCAAAACTACACTGAAAGTCTATCTTCAAATGCTGATGCTAAAAGGAAACACCTCTGATTTGGAAGCACTGCTGTCCATAACTGTGCAGAAAACTTGACTTTGAAGACTTTTGTGAAGGACTAGGAACAAAGGAATTATTTTCATCACTGCTTAGATCATTGTGTTACAAAATGAAACATAACCATAATTAAACAATAGGCATTTCTCAATAGATTTATCCTCTTTGGCTTCTCCAAAACAACTGGCAATGAAAAGCAACCTTCCACAAACCCACAGGTCTCGTCATGTTATTCTTCCAGTTAAACGTTCAAAGGTTTCCCTTGTCTTTTAGAAATGCCAAAGGTTTGACTGCGGTTAGTAGAATTAGCCCTAATCTACAATCTCATCTAGTAAAGATGAAATTTTCCCATCATGCTCAAGTAAGACAAATCTTTCCAACTTCAAAATCCTAGGCTTTGCTACAGAGCCAAACTTTTAGTATTAATCACTTACAAAGCAAATCATTTGAAACACTGTTAAAACTATCTTCATCAATTATTACAACTATTTATAGAGGAAAACAATTTAGTACCTTCAGAAAATATCTGATATTGCTTGGGATATAGCTACAGTTCTTCAAGAATATCATTTCATACATTTGTTCATCCTTCCTAGACAATAGAAGAGACTGTTTCTCTTCCAAATCCCTTTGTGGTGCATTCTGTCAACTGAACTTGGATTCAGTGTGATATATTAAAGCCAAGGGAAACATGAAGAACACAAAATCGCTATGATTTTGATAAGGAATTAACCTAGATGGAACTGGGGAAGACATTCTTGAAATATCATGAACAATAATAATCGCTTAGTCTTAAGTAAAGCAAATTATTTTGGTAATTTAGATGAGCCACATCCCAATTATAGATAAAAGCCTTTACATTCAGGGAAACAATAATCCCTCAAAGAGAGTTAATATGGGACTTTCCATAAAGTACATATCAAAACATTGTAGAGCATTCTACATGACACTGTAGTAGAAAGACACATCTAAAATCAGTTTGCTCCATAAACTTGTTATATTTAACAGAGCTTGTGATATACACACGTTTTCATCCAGCCTCCAATAAATTAATGAGTATAGGCTGACAATTCTATGGTATTTAAATTTATTGGCCGTCTAAGCTTGGAAATGCACAGAGTAGACATTCAGGTATAAGTACCATAATAAAGGAAGAAGCTGTGAGCTGATGAAGTAAGAAAAAATTAAAACACCATAGAGCCCAGTCCTGTGGGTGTCTATCCCTTTAAGATAATCAGTTTTGCTTTCTTCTTTACATAGGTTTCCTCCCACCCATCTCTCTTCAAGATTCATATCTTTTCTAACATCTTGTTCCCATTCCAATGGCAGCCAGAAAGTAGACAAAAGAGACCAGGCAGGGGTCCCTGTGCCCTTCAAAGCCACAACCCTAAAAGCCTTGCTTCCCCCACTAGGCACTGCTTCCATGCAGGAGTGTCAAAGCTGTCCATCAAGCATTTGGTGTATGAGCCTTTGGAACATATTTATAAACCATTACAAGTTCAAAATGTATATTAGAAAAGACAAAAATATGTGATATATATATATATATATATATTTCTAGCTAGAAAAATCTGAGTGCCAAGAAAAAGCATGTTTGCATTCATTCATGTGTTATATTTTATTTTACTGTATTGACTTCATGAGCAAGATATTTCTGAGGCAAATCAAATGGGAATCAAGAGCATAAGGACCAATTTCCAGTACATGTCATAATCATACTTATGAGCAAGATGGTAGTATCAAATGGTTAATAGTCTTATTTACTCTAATGTTCTGAAATTTGAGAACCCTTTTAAAATTACTGATTGATTTAAAACACTTTTTAGGTTCTTGGGACTTTTGTTATTCAGCATATGTTTTCTAATACAGCTTCAGAACAAGCCATTTTGTAGGGATGCCACTGGGGATGGGACTTTCTAGAGAAAGTGAGGTAAAAGGATGAAGTAGAGAATTTTGCAACTTAAATAATAATTTCTCTTATCACACAGACAAGTTTTTGCAATACCATTATCATTATGCTCTCTCCAAACCTCAGAGATAACTTAAAAAACAAAAACATGAAAACTACTGTTTACAAGGGTGTTGACAGCATACTATTAGGTGCCTTACACTAAACAAGGCCATACACTAATGCCTTCAGACAGGGGCAACTAAGATAGGCTAAAAGATGAAGGCCCCACTGGGGAAAGAACTGCTCCTTTCTGCACTTTACCCGCCAAGTCAAATTAGGTGGGTAACAGAAACAGACAGCGGCTCTAAGCACTGCTCCTCCTCAGCCAAGCATTTCCATACAGCTCTTACTTTCTTACTGGAGTTTATTTTAAACTGACCCTCATGCCTTGCCTTTCTCTTCCAGCCACTGTGCTGACCAGAGCATCCTCAGGAACGGTCCACCTAGCTTGTGGGATGCCTTGGTCCATGCTAATCCACCACTGTTACGAGCATTTCCCAAGAGAGGGGAGGGTGGGTCTCAGCCTACTGCCTAAAGTGATGTCAAACCTCATGAAATTCCCAGATTGCCTTTAACGCAATTAGAAAGGGTATAGAAATCCTCAAGCTGACCAATTATCTTTAACATCTCCCTCCCTGAGTCCAGGGCCTGGCTGTGAATGCTCCAATATAAGAAGCCTCTTCCCTTTTTATGACTTTCAGGCTGTCTCTGGAGGGTCTACTCCCCAATTCTCTCCAGCCTTCGCATCCAGACAGAAATTGACAGCTTGCTTTAACTGAATCCGCAGCTCTTAGCTGTGCTCTCAGAATTGATAAAATGACTGAATACAACCATCAATAGTCCATAAGACTATTCTGAAGTTTCAATGAGTGTGCAGCTGAAAGTACCCAGTACACAGTAGTCAATAAACATATTTCTTCTCATATGCCCACAAGTACCTTTAACCAGGCTGGGAATGTACAAAAAAAACTAAAAAAACAAACAAAAAAATGTTAGAGGCATGACTTACGTTAGCAGGAGACCTTAAGCTAAAACTAGAAAGGAATACTGTGGATGATAACATATGCATCCAAGATAAACCCAACAGTGCTTTCAATAATGTGCCTGAATGAACTCAAAGCTATAGGCATATCTACAGAGACCTCATATTTAAATTCTAAAATCAGAGAATTAAGTTACCATCTAATACAAAAAAATAAATAAATAAAATAAAAACAAACTATCTTCACAGGTCAATAAGGACTGGTCCTAGCACCTGACACTTTCTGATCACACAAATGCAGTAATGTTTCCTGCTTTTCATTCTCCCTGAGTAGCAGATGCAGGAAAGTCAACTAGATCACTCTAAATAAAGCTACTGCTATTCCATGATACTGCCTTCTCATGGCCTAATGATGTATTACTAGCATATACAAAACAAACAAACCTCATTGGTTGATTACTCAAATTACTGAAATGCTAACTATCTTGTTTGATGAAACACAGCAGGGACTGTGTTGACTTGACAATATTGTTGAGAATAAAAATTAAAATCCTCAAGATAAAAGAAATGAAAGCACAACAACAAAAACCTACCCACATCTCAGGTCAGTCAGAATAAGGTAAACCTGCTAAACATGACACACCTACATCATGAATGCACCATTGTGAGTTTGATCAATGCTCCGGGGCAAGAAGGAGAACCTAGTCATGAAACCAAACCACAGCCTGGGCACAGGAGCTGTAGCAGGGTAGAGGTGCGAGCATGATCACAGGAGGCTTTCCAGTGTATGCAGTATTGAACTTTCTTAAACGTTTAATGGAAGCACACATACAACATACAGCACTGTCTCCCAGGGAAAGCAAGCACAAAAAAATAAAATAGTTACAACTCAGGAAATTCCATTTCCATGCCGAATTAGTGACATACTCTGTTCGACTGGAAGTTTGGCAATCTGCAAATCTAGTGTTATATAACATAATGACAACAGAGAAACCCTAACAGCTATGCCTAACACACAGGAAAACTTAGGAAGACTCTCACCAATGTGAAGTCATATTGCTACATTGACTCCAGCCACCCTCAGAGAGCTCAGTTGTTCCAGGCACCGACAGTTGACAATCTTCTTCACCTCCAAATCTTTGAGATGGTGCAGCTACAACTCAGGTGAGTCCTTGGAAGCTAATTCTTCTGGAGGACAAGGTCCTGCCCTAACCACCACTGGAAGGTGGGATTCTAATGTAATTGCCAAATGGCTGACACTACCGGTTCAATCACACTGACACTAGCCAACCCTTTGTAACGTTTTCAGTGAAGGTCTACTCTCTTCCATCGAATCTCCTTCATTCTGCCTTTACAATGCTCAGTCTCCTATCTGCACAGGAATAGATCTCAGCCTTTTATCCCCCCTGTGGGGGAGTTGCTCAATAATATATGGTTCACTTTTTTATCT
>JADRCC010577173.1:0-17982 GCA_019843855.1 Hylomyscus alleni
CCACAGTCACATGGTGGGAAGAGAGCTATGAATTTCTGGAGAAGAGAATTCACCGGGAAAAGATCCTCCACTTGGGTGTTTCCAAGAATTTGTGTTTGAAAAAGTGCTAAGGATATCTAGAGTGCAGAGGAACCTCAAGGTAATTTTAGAGGATCTAGGGAGACGTTTCTCTGGGAAAACAGCATTCGGTGACAAGCCAGGAGCACTGGAATTTGGAACCAGGCCACAGATTGCTTTATAGTCCCAGAAATTGCTAGTTAGTGTCATAAAAAGTGCAAATCACTTCAGCTTGCCACCCTCCTTTCATCTGAGCTAACTTCTATATGGCAGTTCCAGAAACCAAGCCAGCGACATGTGGAGTGGAGGTCCAAGCAGACTAAGGGTATGCTCACCGCCCCCCACCCCCCGATTTTAATTCAGCAGTTTTTTTGGTTCTTTGCTTTGCTTCTAATTCTGTAACTCTGCAGTAGTAATATCTCTTCTGCACCTATTTGCTTTGTATATGAATACCTAACTCTGTTGTTAGTCTTCAGTTCTTTTCAAACTAAGAAAAGAACACAGCATCTTTGGGACTTTCTTCCTAGTTGATGAAGATGAAACCAATGCAGAATGCTTGTGGTGTGCGCTCATGAGCAGTGCTGGGAAGATGAAGCCAATGCAGAATGCTTGTGGTGTGTGTTCATAAGCAGTGCTGGGGTAGGCGGGGTTTGGGGGGAGGGATAAAAGTGAGGTGATGGAGAAATGCTTTTAAACAATAAAATGTATTTTACTTTCAAGCCTGGAGCTGTCAGGCTTCATTTCAAATAATGTATCCTGACAGTTCATAGCTACTCTTAAAAACTGGGTGAAGCTTTTGCAGTTGCAAACTAGTGTGATAAAACATGAAAATACTTTATTCAGGTAAAGTGGAAAGAGCTGTTGGGTTTGGTTAAGTTACACAGGAACCTTTTTCTCTCTAAATTAATGTACTGTGCAGAAGCCTTGCCTGTGACAATCCTGCTGTCCACTTAATAAAAGTCCTTTCTGTAAGAACTGAATCTTAGGGCCTCAAAGCATTAGTCAGTGTAGCAGAATTGCAGCGGGAGAAGCTTGAATGCTCAAAACAGCCATCTGAGGAAATGGATCTTTGCATTGCCAATCATAAGCGAAAAGTGTAAAGAACACAGGTTTATTCTGTCTCTACTCATTGGCTGGAAAGGAGGAAACCATTGCTGGTTTTCATTTTTATTTTATTTGTATACATTTTTCTTCATACTTGTACAGTGATCATAAACTTCCCTAAAGGAGTTACTGGCTTTGTTAATCTGACTATGCAAGAGAAAAATGTAGAACAAAAGCAAAGCCATGTGTACCAATATCGAGCTTCACTTTGTACCAAAGCTAAGACCTACGACGTAAATAAGGTACAGTTGGTGCCCTCACAAAATCACCATTTATTGTGCCGGTTGTTGATTATTCATGGAAAAAGATCATGAAGAAAAAAGATCATGAAGAAACTCATAAAATCATACTACAGTTGGCAGCTACAGTTAGGTGAGACAAGTTCTCATCAGTGGGTAATTGGGCCTCTTCAGTTGGGAGTATTACAAATTGAGAACCAGAGCATTATGGGTTAGATTACAACCCTCTTCTATGCACCCGTATATTGAATCCTGAACCCACTACCTGAAAAATGACTGTATTTAGAGACGAGATCTTTAAAGAAGTTTTTTTTAAAAAAGCTCCTAATCCACCTCCTGTCTGTTGTCTTTTTAAGAAATAATGAGGGCAAGGACTTTCAGAGCAGGAAATTCAGAGAAAGGTACGAGGCTACCCATAAGCCCAAGAGAGACCATGACAGAGTAAATGCTGCTAGCACATTGAGCTCATCTTGTCCTCCAGCCTATGGAACTGAAGCAAGCTGGTTAAGCCACAGTGTCTGCTTCACTGTTATGGCTATGCTCACAAATTAATACAGGGAGGTAGGCTGGGAGAAACTCCTGCCCTTGAGTAGTCAGAGACAAAGTTGGGGCTGTATGAGGGGAATACCTATTTTTTCAGCTAATTCCACAGATTATAAAAATCCTAGTGAAAAAGGTCTAGCAGTGAAGGTAGTTTAAATCACAAATGAGCTACTTGTTGGAATCTTTTAACTGTCTAGACTTCGGAACATGACTTCAGGAAAATGAGTGTGGACAGCAGGCTTAGAAGCACCACATCTTTCTCTCTCTTCCTCTTAGTGACCCAAGGAATATTAGCATGCACACAGTACTTGCTGACATTGAAGACAGCCCATTAATTTCATTAAATCTAGCATTTCACAATTTAAAACCAGAGAGTTAATCTTCTCATAATGTCTTCTAAAACTCAGTTCGATGAAGAGTCATTAGATACATCTTCAGTTCCTCATCTGTTAGCATTGGTGCTTCCATCTGTATTCTGAAGGTGAAATAATCTTTTCTTTCTGCTGAGGCGGTAAGAGTTTGCATGGCTCTCTGGAAACACTAGCCTTTGTAACTCTCAGGTCAACTGGTGAGTTTATTATTCCCTCAGTCATCATGCCCCACCCAGGCTCTGTCATCTTGACCATACTTCAAAGTTCTTTTCGAGCTTTACCTTCTTCATGTAAACCTCCTCAATCTTTCCCATGCCCTTTCTCACTCTAGGCCACCATCCACCGCTCTCATTGTAAACTACATTCTGATATATACGTGCTTTGCCTTATATTGATTGATTTTATTTCTCTTTATCTCCCTAGATTGGAAGCTTCTAGTAGGTATGAGGAACATTGAACTTGTATCTTTGGTACAATGACTGACACAAGGTGAGTAATTCCTTAATTATGGGCAGAACAAACAATTGTGGCCTGGTTATTCTCAGACCTTCTACTGTAATATTCCCTGGCCACACTACATTGTCTTCCTTCTAAACACAATTAGAATAATGGATTGGAAAGATCCTTCAAGGGAAGACCGAAGGGAAAAATGTACCAAGTACTTAAAAAATTTTAAAAATTAGTTTCATTTTCTCTGGTTACATTTTAGAATGAGTTAGAGAATCCAAGCCAGATTGAAAGGTAGAGTTGTCTTGTAATTTTTTCCACAGAATTTTTGTGGATGAAAAGAGGCTAAGTTATAGAATTATTACAGATGGTAGAATTAACTGAATAAAAAATTTAAAGTATGAAAATAAGAAAATAATATTCTGCATCATTTAAAGACCATTATCATCATCATCATCATCATCATCATCATCATCATCATCATCATCACCATCACCATCATCATCATCATCATCATCATCTCATATGTATTACATACCCACTATGACCCTGACTTGTGTTAAATCCTTTCTTTGTATTAAATTTCAGCACAATCATGATTGCTGTGGAGACCTTGTATTGCATTCCTTTTCAAACAAAAACCAACTCACCACTTAATTCCCATCAATAAATGAATGAATTATAAAAAATGTGGTCCAAATTTATCCTGTCTACAAGAACTGTAGTCATGGGGAATGGAGCAGAGACTGAGGGAATGGCCAACCAATAACTGGCCCAACTTGAGACTCATCCCATGGGCAAGCACCGATCCCTGACTATTAGTGATATCCTGTTATGCTTACAGACAGAAGCCTAGCATGACTGTCTTCTGAGAGGCTCCACCTATCAGCTGACTCAGACAGATACAGACATCCACATCCAAACAGTGGATGGAGCTTGGGGACTCATGGAAGAGTAGGAGGAAGGACTTTGACCTGGAAGGGGATTGAACTCCACAGGAAGACCAACAGAGTTAACTACCCTGAACCCTTGGGACTTTCAGGGACTGAACCACCAACCTTAGAACATAGACCAAGGCCTCCCTGCACTGTGCAGCTTGGTCTTCATGTCAGTCCAGAACAACCGGAATTACGGTAATCCCAAACACTGTAGCCTGTTTTTGGGATATGCTTTACTAGCTGGACTGCCTCATCTGACCTGAGTGGGAGAGGAAATGCCTAGGCTCTCAGAGAGTTGAAATGCCAAAGTCAAGGGCGGGGTTATGGGGGAGGGCGGGGGAAAATACTCAGGGAAGTCTACACCTGCTCAGAGAACTGGACAGGAGAGGGGGAGGATTATGGGAGGGGATAACAGGAGGTGGGCAGTGAATGGGATGTAAAGGGAATATGTAAAATAAATAAATAAATAAATAAACAATTTTTTAAAGAATGTGGTCTATGTATACAATGGAAATATATTCAATCACCAAGTGCATATACATATGATATATTTGCATATATATGCAAATTTGTAGAAATCATTATGTTAAGCAAAATAAGCCATGCTCAAAAGGCAAATATTTTGTATTTTCTCCCATATGTAGAGTTTTAAAATTGTGTGTATGTGTGTGTGTGTGTGTGTGTGTGTGTGTGTGTCTGTCCACTCTCTGACTTTTTGTCTGTATTAGTCACTAAAATTGAAAAGGGGTCATGAGAGATTTAGTAAGGATCTTTAAGTGGTAGATGAGAAATAGAAAGTAAAGGAATAAAAATATTATGAAAGCAGAGGAAAGAATAATTTGATGGAAGGAGCTGAGTAATAAAGCCAAGGAAACGTTGAAGAATGGAGTGGGCACGTGGGTGAAGAAGGACAAAGTACTACCAATGAACACGTCATGGCCTTTCAACTTCAAGTTTATACTAAAGATTTTCTTTTTTGCTTAAAAACTCCCTAGTTTTTCACTATAACTAATGGAATAAAAGTTACAAACCATATATATATATAATCAATAAATATATACATTATACTATTATAAACCTTATATATTAAATTAATTATTATGTATTAAATTAATTATTATGTTTATTTATTATATAATTTTTTCCTAAGGTAAGCTTCTTCTTTCCTCAGACCTTGGCATTTTCTGTTTATTCTGCCTAGAGATTACAATCCCCCTACACATCCCAGGTTTTTGAATACTGATTCATTTCTATCACTGTGGTAAAATATCTCTGCAAATCGACTTAAAGGAAGAATGATTAGTTTGGACTTATGTATAGCTCCAGTCCATGGTTGCTTGTCCCCATTGTTGATGGCTTGTGTTGATGTAAAACCGTGACAAGGAGGGCATGGTAGAGAACAACTTCTCATCCATGACAGTCAAAAGCAGAGAGGGGGAGGGGGAGAGGTGGAGAGAGGGAGAGAGAGGGGGCACACTGTTAAGATAAACCCTTGAGACACATCCACAATGACACATTTTCTCTAGCTAGCTTCTGCCTTCTAGCAGCCCATTTAACCAACCAACTGATTAATCAACTGATAAAATTAGTGCCCTCATTATCCAATTGTATCTCAAATAGCACTGCTAATCCTTCGAAATGTGAATGTTTGGGGGGTACTTCATCTTTAAACCACAGCATGGCTCATTCTCCAATATTAGTGCCATTAGTCAGACTATTACTTTAGTAGGTTTGTCTGGACTCAACTCTCATAAATATATTTCTCCAGAAATCTTATGAGTATCTGAGACCATCTTGCTTATTTGTTTTCTTTAAAAATATTATTCCATTGTTAGGTATAGTAGACACAACATTATTCATGGAATTATGCAAGTACCTGGATTATTTTTTGATAGATTAAATAATGAATAACACCCTTGTAAATCCTGAGAGACTCTAGCCAGTGGAGAAAAACACCATGATAACAGTTTCCCTTAGAGGAATGAAAGGAGTGTGTTTGATCTGTTTCCTGAGTCTCTAAGTTATCAAGCAAAACAATGTTGAAGTAGAAACTATGTTCGAAATAGATTGTTGTAAAGTTTGTCACAGTGATACCATTCATGCCTTGAGTCTACATTAGTGGCAAAAAAGCTTCCCATTAATTCTTTTGGGTAATTCAGAATGTAAATCTTGTAGGGTATGGTTCATGATAGTCAAAAATGGGATTGAAATCGATTATATACAAGAATTAACAACAGGATGAGATACGTAGCAGAATTACTGCTGAGCTCAGAGGTGAAAGAAGATACAGGAAACAGGGCATGGAGCTCATGAAAACAGCTCAGCAAAAACAGGTAAATGTCAGTTCATGTGCTTTACTGCTGACCTGGCCTCTCGGAAATCACACCCCGTGGTCCACTAGGATACGAGAATCTGGTGTCAGTTTGGTGTGATAAAATCCTACTTCCATCAGGATCAATGGAAAAAATCACATCAAATTGTTTTTTAAGTTACAGTAGAAGAAAGAACTATAAACTATCATTCATTGACCACCGACCTTCATCAGTGAAGAAGCCATTCTAAGATCCCATGTATTGTAAAGGAATCCCTGAGAGGCATAGCTAAGATCAGATGTAATGGCATGTGGAGCAGTTTCAGCAGTCAATGACCTTTTATTTTTCTTTCAACTCCAATATAGCCATCAGAGTATAGCAAAGATGAGAAGTCAGCAGAACACATGTATTATAGTTGATTCACAAAATACAAGATTATTTTTGCTAAGACTGGTGTATGTATGAATTTGAGAATTTAAGGGTTTTTTTGGGGGGGGAGAGAATTTCAATTTCAAATGAGGAAAATGTATTTGAATAAGCCCAAATTGACATTTTTCTTTTCTAGTAAGTAATTCGTGTTATAATAAAATAACCACCATGAATATAATATAAATCTATTACTATCTGTATTAGTTCCCTTTCTGGTTTTGATACAAATAGCTAAAAGTTGCAATTTAAGGAAGAAAATTTATTTTCCAAGGGTGGGAGCAGGGAGAGACAAAGATGGAGAGAGAAACAGATGTAAACAGACAGAGAGGGAGAGAAACAGAGACTTAAGAGATAGAGATGTTAAGAGACAGAGAGGGACTGTGAGGGAAAAGCTTAAATCAGACCCTGCCTATGATCCCTAAGTTATATCTCCTTTGAGCAACCTACATTTTCCACGTAGGCCTCGAATAATAAAGTTTCCATAGCCTTCCCAAACAGTGACATCCACTGGGGAGCTACATGAGCTTGTGTGCTCGCTTCCCACATAAGCAATGACATCACCTAACTTCTTCACCACAGACTCAAGGGCTCCACCATCCTCCATGGCTGGAACAAGGCTCAATACACACTCAAGGCTAACCCAACTATTCTTTTAAAGGCATGCATGGTTGGAGAATTAGGTTTTATAAATTATGCTTGACAGAATTTGGTTAGTGACTAGGGATTTGGGCTTTAGAGCCCAAATTTAGAGCCTCCACTTTAGAGGAGGAAGACCAAAAGGATGAATTCATTTAGCTTTGATTTTACTTCACTAGTTTCAGGAATGTTTTATTGTATCACTCACTGTACATGGTATTATGTTATAGGAGGATATTTTCACACTTGTATATACTATACATTGAGCGTATGGCCCACACACTCTCCAACATTGTCTTTCTTCCTTCGCTTCCTCCTATTAATTCTCCTTTCTCTAGAAAGTTTCACTTCTACTTTTGTGTCAAATACATACTTGACCTTATGTATCTATCTAAATTTAGGAATTACCACAGAGAAAACGTATTTTCTGAGAATGGTTTAAATCACTTTATATGATTTATTGTCTTAGTTATATACATTTTCCTGGAAATAGTATAGTTTTGGCTTCTTCATAGCTAAAGAAATTCTACTGTACCAATATACCACGTTTTCCTTATCCATCCCTCTGTTAATGGACATGTAGCATGGTTCTGCTGCTCAGTTGCTGTGGACAGTGCTGTAGTACACATTAATGTGCAGATGTCTCTTGGAGTGCTCAGGGAAATCTCTGAGGACTGGGTGGTTGGTCATTTTCAGACCTTCTTTTAGGTTTTTGAGGAATGTTCAGATTGGTTTCCATGGTGGCCAGACCAGTTTGCCTTTTCCTCAACCATGTACGAGGGACCGCTTTGTTCATATATTCATCAGCATTTATTCTCTTAGTGACTATGATTTCATCTAGGGTGACATGCAGTTTTAGGGTCCATTTTTCTGATGGCTAGTGAGGCATGAATATTTTT
The DNA here is from genome assembly GCA_019843855.1 of Hylomyscus alleni. Classification (NCBI taxonomy): domain Eukaryota; kingdom Metazoa; phylum Chordata; class Mammalia; order Rodentia; family Muridae; genus Hylomyscus; species Hylomyscus alleni. The sequence continues at coordinate 7,976 of JADRCC010577173.1, forward strand.
GTGTGTTTACAGTCACTTGTTCATTTAACAAGAACTGTATATTTAGTACCTGAATTGTTTGAGACTTTTAAAAGTTTTTTTGTTTTGTTTTTGTTTTTGTTTTTTGTTTTTTGTTTTTTTTTTTTTTGTTTTTCGAGACAGGGTTTCTCTGTGTAGCCCTGGCTGTCCTGGAACTCACTCTGTAGACCAGGCTGGCCTCGAACTCAGAAATCTGCCTGCCTCTGCCTCCCAAGTGGTGGAATTAAAGGTTTGTGCCACCATGCCCGGCTTTTTATTTATTTATTTATTTAGGTAAAGTTTTTATATTCTAGTTATTTATCCTCTATCAGAGAAGTAACCATCCAAGATTGTGTTCCATTTGGTAAGCTGTCTCTTCACTGAATTAGCTACACTGAAACTTTTTAATTTCATGAGATCACATTTGTCAACTGCTGGAATTATTAAATTCTTTTCTTGTATCATCAATGAATCATTGCATTGTGCTGATTGTTATTTACACTACTATGGGTTTAAATGTATTTGCTAAGTAAGTCCGATTTCTAGAAAATACTTTTCAATACTTTTAAAGAAATCATACATAATTTTCATAATCTCCATGTGAGATCAAAGTTATTATTTATTTTTGTTATATTTATTTCAGAATGCTGAATTGAAATAATTTATTTTGTCCTATCAATTTTGGTGTGATTATAACTTTATTTTTTCTGGTTCTAATAAGATTTGGCCACCTAAGAGTGCTGTGCATGTTCAAAGAGAGAATGAACAGGATACAGAAATCAAGATGTGGGGAGGAAAATACCAGAAGCTATTGCTAAGATTTTGAATTGCGCCACTAAATAGCAACCATATCTTCTGGAATCATGATCTTAAAAATAGAAGCTTACACTCTGCAATGTTAGTTGTATGTAGGTTTCTAGGATTAACTATTTGGTATTGGCTAACCAACTGGTATGCTCTTCCATAATGAAGACTGTTTCTCCTGATGTCAGCATTCCTTAGTTCCCTGGAGTTCTTTGTTCAAGGTTGACATTTCATGGCTTCCCATCCACTTTGACGATGGTTAGCATCATCTTTGTTTAGCTCATGTTTGGGTAGTCATATTGGTGATATTTTATGGGAATAGCTTCCAATATTATTAAGAGACACAATCTGACAGCAAAATCCTTGATCTTTAGCTCTTATAATCTTTCTATATGCCCTTTCGTGCTTTTCTCTGAGACATAGGTGTGGGAGTGATTTGTAGTATAGGTGTATGTATATGGACATATAGAGTAACAATTTATATATATATATAAATTGTATATATATATACATATACATATATATACATATACATATATATGTGTATATACATGTATATATATATGTGTGTGTGTGTTTGTGTGTGTGTGTGTGTATAAATTAGTGAAAAAAGTTGGCATAGATTTGAAAGAGAGCAAGGTATGTGGGAGAAATTGAAGGGAGGAAAGAGAATAGAGCAATATTACCTCAAAAATAAATAAAAAAAAAACACATGAAATTCAGAGACTTAGATAAATAGTGAGTGAATTTACAGAGCAATATGTGCTGCTTATTATATTACATGAAAAATGAAGATATGCATCTTCACTGGACACAGTATTGGAATGATAGAGCTAAAATCAAAGATTACTATACTCATAATTTAACTTATTCTACTTTATTAATCTGTGATTTTCAGACAGAGATTGTCCCTCCCTATTTAATCTATACACTCAAGTTTGTAGGTAAGTAGGTACCCATGAAATCTTTATCATAATCCATGCTGTACAAACAACTGTTACTTCTTAAACTTTCCTTCCATTCTCTTTTATTTGTGGCCAGTGTGTTTTGCAGGAACACTTAGCATAAACTTCAACCACGTACAGTACTATGGCCAACCTGAGAAAGAGGAAGATGAAGGGAGCTAAATTTCAGTTGTACCAGATGAGCAAGTTTTAGAGGTCTGCCACACTCAATAGTACTCATGGCTAATAATACTAGATGTATATACTGTTTTCAACAAATGGATTTTATGTTAAATCTGTAGGAAAATAAAGGCCACACTTTGTCCAGAGCTCTGTAGGGAAGCAGAATGCATTCCAGAGACCATTGGGGACCAGCATGAGAGCTGATCCACTCTGGGAATCCCTGATATCCACACAGATAAGATATCCCTGATATCTTATGCCCCATGGTTGACAAAACCCTGGTTGCTTAGAACCCCGGCTCAGGTTCTCTAGTTTGATGATGTGACATCTTAAAGCAGTGGTTCTCAAACGTCCTAGTGCTGCAAGTTTGAATATAGTTTCTCATGCTGTGGTGACCCCAGCCATAAAATTATTTTCATTGCTACTTTGTAACTGTAGTTTTGCTACTGTTATGAATCTCAGTGTAAATTTCTGTGTTTTCCTGTTTTCAGATGATCTTAGGAGATTCTTGTGAAAGGGTCCTTCAACTCCCTTAAGGGATTATGAACCACAGGTTGAAAACCACTGTCTTAAATTGTATATTTATCATGGATTTAATGGTATATTGACCCAGCAATTGCTTTCTTATCTCCACAGGTATGTGCCCTCAGGTTCTAAGGCTTTACTGTATAATGGCATGAAATCAAAGCATTCCTTCTGGTGTTTATATAACTGAGGAGATGAAAACTCAAGCTAAAAAATGTACTCAATAAAGATTAATTTCTACAGGCTGCTGACTATTGGTTTCTGTAAATGTAAGAAAGCTATGATTTCTACTCCTTAAATTATCATACTCACTAATGCTTCTCAAAATCTCTTTCACATTGCAGTTGTGAACAAGTTGCATTCTCAAACATACATTTGAAAATGCAATTGAGGGAATTTGGTAGAGTTACAAATAAAGTATAAAATCAAGACTGTTTCTTTTCTTTTAGGTGTGGGTCAGCATCTCATACTATTTCCATGGATAGCCTGGAGTTCACTTAGGAAAGGATGACCTTGGACTCCTGATCATCCCCTCCATCTCCAAACTAATGAGTTCACGAGTGTGTACCACCATACTTAAGAAAGCACCCAGGTTTTCTCCATTAAATATGATTCTCTCTCTCTCTCTCTCTCTCTCTCTCTCTCTCTCTCTCTCTCTCTCTCTCTCTCTCTCTCTCTCCTACAGAGTATTGATACTTTGGCCTTATTCTATAGTGACCATGGAAGCTAACCTTTCACTTGATAATTCTCTTATAAGTCCCTATAACAAAAGAATGTTTCTAGAGCTGACAGATTAAAAAAAGTTCCAAGCATCAAAGAGTGCCCTGTTTTGTGGTTGATTTTTAAACTTTTAAATCACCCATTCAATTTCTGAATCTTTATGTCACTAGTTTGTACATAACAAATCATCTTGCACTAAGGTCTAGAAAGATGATATAGAAGGGTTGTAGCAATTTATAAAATGTGTCTGTGGATATTAAACTGTATGAAAGCCAAGACTCTAAAATATTTCATGCCTGTAAATAAGAGTTTATTGTACAAGTCTTAGAGAATGTCCATAAGCCAAAGGCTGCTTTGAGATGGGAATTATGTTTCTACCTCTTTCATACAGATATCACGTTTTCCTGATCCAGCTGAGCTTCAAGGTTGAGGTCTGAGCACCCACATTAGGAGAACCAAGAGTGGTGCTGGCTTCTCTCTGCATATTACTTTATCATGTTCCTTCAGGCAAATCCACCTTGAATTTGTACATGAAGCATTGGCAAGAATTCTCAGGCAGGAAAGGACAGCTGCCTATATCCTGGCGTTCCTTTCTTTGGATTCGCCAAAACACCAATTTGAGAGTTGTAGGCGTCAGAAGGAGTTGTTCTTTTGGATGGAAATGATTTGTCTCCACTTGGCTCTTTATTTCCATTTTGCCTAATCTTCAAAGCCCAGCTCTGTGTCTCTTGCTTTTGGGGTGCATCTCTGTGTGGTCTCTTGTGCTAACACCCTCTTCTTCTGAGCCAACTCAGTCTATACTTGCCCTTCTTAACAATCGTTAGCTACCTATATACACCTGATTACTTGGCCACAAAACATTAAAAGTGTTTTAGGGCAAACCATTCTTACCATATTAGATTTTCTTTTAGAGTTTCCAATGTGATATCCTGTTATATCCTGTATTTTAAGAACATTGACCTGAAAAATGTTCAGTAACTCATTGTTAGTAATCACATTGAATTTAATTCTAAATCCTTTAGATATCTCACAGATATGTTAGCTAATATTCTTAGAAGTAAAGACTTTTGGTTAAATGGTAAGAATTTCATTTGGTGTTGCATAACCAAAAGGCATGCTCTTCCCTGGGGAAGACTGTTTCTTTCACTTGCAACATTCCTAATTTGCCTATAGTTCTCTGTTAGAGTTGAGGATTCCTGGGATTCTCCTTATTCCTCTTTGACATGTTTGTTGTTGCTGTCCTGGTCCATTTCATGATTAGACAGTCAGGTTAGAGAAAAAGATTATGAGTTGAAAAAGAACAAAGATGGTTTGGAGGGAGGAAAGGGAAGGGAGAAATTTTGTAATTGTATTATAATATCAAAAATAAAGAAGTAGTGTAAAATTACAAACATTCAAAGATCCTCAAGATTTAATCTTAGTTTCAAATGTGAGGGAAAATGTAGAATACTATTGATTATGAACCCCTTTCCTGTTAAATCAAGGGAAGATAGTGGGATAGTGTAGCTTGGCCCTGTGGTGAACTGTGATAGCGCCAACAACTAGATAGTGTTGATCATCAGCTCCTCATATTTTTAAGCAAATAGTATATGTTTTCATCCCAATAAGTTTTTGGACTAGTTCTGGATTTACAAAGGTAGCTTCTCTAAGCCATGCATCTTCTTATTGAGAAGAAGAATTGTGTTTTATGTCCAGGTGTATCTGACAATAGATAGAAGCCTAAGCAGTAAGGGCACACATAAGATTTTACCTACTGCACAGACTTCTTGAGCAGCTTCTTGTAGCACCTGTGGATGCTAGGTCCAGGTTAGGCCCACTCATCACATATCTCTACTCCTCTTTTGTGCCTACAGTTCTGCTTCCACGGTTCTTCCAAGTGTCATTTTAGAACCAATAGACTTACAGATGCATATATATATACATATATATGCATACACACACACACACACACACATATATATATTTACTTTGCTTGTGCTAAAATTAAAAGCTAGTCTGTAATGTATGTGATATTTTATCTGATATTTGACTACAAAGTTATCAAAGTCTATATGGAAAGACAACAGAGGAAAACAAAGAGTTGATTTCTTTTCTCTACTTTGACCTTGAGTACTGAATCTAATCTAGGATAATAATGTTCTCAAGTGGTTATTTTGTGGCTATTCAGTGACTTGCAAGAAATATATTTATGTTGTGGTAGATTTCCAGGAACGAATCTAGAGCAATTTCTAAATCTATTTCTTCTTAGAATGATTTATTTTTTTAGTTCATAGCTACATGAAAGTGATTTCCTCCAGCAAATACTGGAATATGTTGGAAACTTTGAATTACTTCCAAAAATGTGAAAAAAATGTCTTCTTGATATGATAGTATAAGGAAGTGCTGAGTTTACTTGTCAAAGTATCATGTGAATGTAAAGGAGCAAGATGTTCATCCCGCTTAGAGAGTTTAGGAAATCTGCCCTACAGTTTGTCATATCTTTGGGACTTGTTCAAGAAAGAACAAGTAGATATAGATGTGGAACATGTATAAACAGGAGGATGGCTTAACTCTTGGAAAAGCCACACAGCACAAGTTAAAGGCAAGGATTCCTGCTAGGCTGCTGGGCACACTGCTTACCCACATTAGTGGCAAGGCATGCAACCTCTGGATATCACTTCCCTTGATCTAATATGGCTAGCTTCTGCGAAAGACTTAGGATGGTAGCTAGGACATATAAGCATCAGCTATTGCTATTAGATCAAAACACAGAGGCGTGTACTTCATAATACATGGAAAGGAGCTCCAGAGTCTACAGTTTTTCAGTTCACATCGGTGAATTGGAAAATGTACTGTGTCTGTTTGAGACTGGAGTACCAGGTACTCAACAAGTTGCCACAGATACAAACAGGAAAAAGACACAATCTTTATCCTTAAGAGTTTTGTCATCTAAAAAAGATGCTCAAATTATTGCAAAAATGATTTTCAATTATTATGGCAAGTGTGCCAATATAGAGTTGTCAAACTGGTATGAACATGTTAAAATAGATAGAATAACTCTCCCTGTTATTCATTAATAAACAGGAAAGGCACAGTCACCTGGCCACAAAAAGGGAACTAGAAATGAATCATTCAACAACCAGAACTTGAGGATGGACTTCGTGTATGGAAGATGATGGCTCTGCATTTCCTCTTGTCCATAGATTTTATCACACAATAGCGGTACTGTTTTCTAATCAAGCAGATTTCCTATAAAAGGGCGGACATAAAAGAGAGTTGGGAGGAAGAAAGAAAAGAATGATTGAAAATAAAACCAAGAGCAAAAGGAAAGAGTCTAACTTTCTCAAAGGTAATGTTAAGAACATGAATGTAAGTGCTTTCTGTGTAATATCCTATTCGACGGCAAAAATGTCCCAGAGGCTTATTTTAGTAAATTAATATGACACACTGCGGCTGAGGAAGGAGTCTTGCCTTACTTGTATGAATGGAAGAACTATATTTGGAGATAGATCCCTCCAAGGACATGGTGCTATTTTAAGTGATTTCTGCATGGCATCTGGATTTGTCCCTCAATAGGTAACGCACTGACATTTCCACTGTGGTTTGCCCAGTTCTGCTTCCCTGGTCATTGGGGAGATTCATCTAAAGCTGCAAAAAGGACCAGAATGTTTGCATCCCATTAATAAACGGGAAACGGAGGAAGCTGCCAACTGGCAGCCGAGTGTATTTTGGTGGTTTGATAAGGCTACTAAAGAGTTTATGATGTGACAGATGTTTCACTACACTATTGTGAAATGAATAGATTATGAGAAGTAATTAGATGTACATTGGAATCAATGCTGTTATCATCGAGGCCTTCGGGCGATGCAGTAGATGAGAGTCTTGGCAGCAGGTGGTCCAATGGCTCAGAGACAGGAAGACACACCGCGGGAGACTGAGTGACAGGTTTCACAGATCCAGGGGGTGAGAGATCTGAGCTGGGGCTTGCATTTGTAATCTTTACTCATGTATAAATAATAACAACTCCACCATTGACTTCATATGCTATGTCATCGCCTCTCTTACCCTCCTACAGACATAGGGCTGGTCTCATCCACACAGTTACTCTCCATCTTCCTCTCCTCAAATATGCATATGCATGCTGATTGTAACTGACAACTCTACCATTTTTTTTTGAAGGAAGATTTTATAGGTAATCATCAGATGATTACATTTATTTTTAATGCCTGGCATTGAGCCACCATTGTACGAAACTTCCTATAGGTTTCAGATCAGAGCCTGCAAAGTAAGTTAACTGCCTTTCATCAGCAAGTCGACTTCTCTCTGGCTCAATGACTAACATTTAAAGGGACACGTTTGCTTCCCTGCTCTGTAAAATCCCTTTGCAGGAGACTTGGCAGGGTCACCCTCCAAGCTCGAAGCAACCATATGGAGCCTGCTGCTTTGAAGAGGAGGTTTGCTTTCTGCCAGGATCCAGGGTCAGCTATGGGCACACTGGGGAAGGCTGAAGTTTCCAAGGACAGAATGAAGAGGCTGGAAAGAAATGGGTGATTAGAGGGAATTAAGTGACTGATTCTCTGTGTACATCTGCTACCCCTAGGAAGAAGAAATAGCTGGTAAAAAACAATTTAGTGGTTCCTCCATGCTTAAATGACAGTGGTATTTACACAAAAAGGAGAAAAGTATTTTTTGAATGATAAAATAGTATTATTTTCATTACTGAAGTCATCTTTCTAGAAAATACATAGCACTTTTTAGTGCTGTACTCAACATTTATGTTTATAAAGCTATTGCTCATGTATCTACCTGTGTAATTAAATAAATCTTGTATTTATTTTATTAATGAATATTCATTGAAATGTTATTATATCCCTATCAGTTTCTGCTGTGTATATAATTAAATGGTCTTGTTGCAAAGAATTCCTCCCTCCCTCCCGCTCCCTCTCTCTCTCTCTCTCTCTCTCTCTTTCTCTCAATGTGTGAATACATACATGAGACCTTGTATGGATCCTGTGTGCCTTTCATAAGATACTACATGTCTCATTGTGGATGCTTTGATGTTACTATATATTGTGTTTTAAACTCAATAAATCTGAGAATAAAATCAGTATGTTTTGATGAAATAGTATAGAGTCATACCATAGAAAGTGATTTTTTTAATACAATTATAATAGCTAGAAAATTTGACCTAACCAACAGTTAAAAAGCATATTCTGAAATGTTTAAGATTTTCTTATTGCTTAATAACCAGCTGGTTAAAAAGTATAAAAAGGACACATTCCACTTGTCAGATATTAAAAGAAGAACACCAAATATCTAACTGTGAGAAACAGAAAGCTCTCTCGTTTTTCAAAGATCTGTTTTAACAACAGATGTATATGAGGATCCCTAAAGAAAACTACAAGAGTACATGATTCTGTTAGAGCCCATGACTGCTCAATCAAAATTTCCTTGGAGAGCAATAAAGCTCAACCATTCATAGATAGCAAGACCTTGTCAAATGAGCATAAAGAATAACCTGGAGAGGATGACAAAGCATGTAGCCTATCCCCAAATGAGCATGAACCCTCCATTGTGGCATCCACTTGAAGAACAGTCTATAAGAGCACTGCAAATACCACCCCTTCGTCCTCGCAGTAGCTTGTTTTCATTTTATAAGTTAGAACACTAGGGTTTGAGTACGTAATGAAAATTACCTGAGCTCACTAAAGAAGTGCCTTACTCTAGATTAAGAATAAATTATTTGATTCCAGAGTCTATGTGGTCATTTGAGTCTTTTTGTTACATTTTTGTTTGCTTTTTTTTTTGTATTTAACTGTCTTCATCAAATGTAAGAGGGTTATTAAAATGGAAATTCATTTTCTCCATTATCTAATAACTTAAGAACTTCCTGTAATTGTGGTTATTTGCACTCAAGACTTGCACATAAGAGGACCCTTCCACATCTCATCATGGATGAGTAAAGCCTGTGAGGCCCCAATCCTACCAGGGAGACCATTTGTAGTTATGGTTGTTGGGGACAGAGGGTGAGGGTGGTTTTCTTCAGTGATGTAGCCTCTGATAAATTGCTCCAGCAAATATTTTCCCACCCATGCTCAGGCAAGAAGCTCTAAATGAACCATATGGGTCATACAAAAATATACACACACTCAGACACACACACAGAGATAGAGAGAGGCATAGAGACAGAGACAGAGAATAGGAAAGAGACTCGTTGGGAAGAAAAGTTTCAGTTGGAGAGGAAGGAGATTAGAAAGGGCTGTAGGGATGAAAATGACTAAAATTCATTATATAAATTATAAAGCTGTCAAAAATAGCAAGTAGCATCAAAAATCAATTACAAAAATCAAGGCCTAACAACATGTGTATTTCAGAGTCATAATTATTGATTTCCTTTGTTCACAGTATTAATTGTAAGATTTAGAAAGGACTGTTCATATGGTATCCAGTGACTGGTAAATTCTTCCACCTCTATCATAATCATTAAATCAATTACAATCTCTATAAATGATTGACTGAAACAAGATTCTCCAATTGTCCATATATTCTTTAAAATCAGAGAAGGACTGGTCTAGTGATATTAGCAGTTTTTGTACTGCTAACAAACACTGCATATAAACACTGAAAAGACATCTACCTCACTCTCATTCTCCTCTCTCTGGTGGTGCTGCAGATAGATAGACTCAGGACCTTGTACATGCTAAGACAACACACTGCTTCTGAGACAGATGTTTAGATTTGTGTGTCTCACTTGGAGAACCTCAGAAGTCATGAAACTAGAAAGGGGTCACTGGGGTACCTGTGGGAAGAGCTTTGAAGGAGGTGGGATCGTAGAGCACAGGTTATAAAAGGGGG
>JADRCC010577175.1:0-20444 GCA_019843855.1 Hylomyscus alleni
CGGTGTTCATGCAACAAGTGCTTCTTGTCTTTCTGCAGGCATGCTGATGCCTTCCCAAAAGAGCTATGCAAGGATCACCATCCTTACGCAGTATTTGCAGCAAGGCCCATGGCCTAGTGAGGTCCATAAGCTATTACCTAGCATGCCATGCAACTAGCCTGACCATAGACGCTAAAGGACTCATGAAGAATAAAATATCATTTCCACCTTAAGAAATCTATGTCCCAGAACTACCAGAATTTAATCTTCCAGTGATTCTGGAAGCAGAGTCCCTGTCACAAGACATTTTGGATCTAGTAAAGAAACAGAAGCATCAAATAGTTAGGTACAGAAAAATATAATTGTCAAAGCGGTTTGTTTTTTTTTTTTTTAATCTAAAATCACCATGTAGCTAAAAGAATCAAGGACACTTTTTCTTTTATTTTCTTAATAAAAGCAGAGGAGGGGGTCTTGCATTTTAAAATATTTTTATCCTTGAGACTCACAATGCCTCCTGAATGGGTAAGAGCTGGAGAGCCCAGAGGGACCTGGAGCAGAGTATTAGGGGCAGAGTGGGGCTGGCTGATCATGGCATCCTCTGGAAAAAAAAAAAAAAACAAACAAACAAGAAGACTGGAAGAGTTGAGGAATGGCACCTGCTTATCCATCCCATTTAGATCTACCCTTGGGGATGTATAGGTGGGCGGGTCATAGACAAGAGGATGGTTTTACAATTCATTCAACCAGTAGATGGGAAATGCCTAACAGCAAGAAGCTCATCAGGGACTTTGAGTTTAAACCCTCCGCCTCTTTATCGAAATTTGTATATTCTTTATTAAAAAGAAGAGCCCTGTCTCCTGTGGATGGAGTCGTATCATTGCCTTGTGGTAGCTCAGCCATACCCACGCCACTTGTGGCCTTGCCACTCACCTTTTGGAACCCTAAGCAGGCCTGACCTCTGATGACCTCTGATGCACCAGGGTGACCCCGAGTTGACCTCAGCGCTTTCCCTGGGTCAGACACTGCCTGATGGTACTAACCACTCCCTGTATGATAGTTTACGTTCTAGGACGACCAAACAGAAGAACAATTTGAAAAAAAAAAAAAAAACATTGATAATGCCTTCTGGCTATACAGTGAGTTTTGTTTTGTTTGTTTTGCAATATCAGAGAATTAATCTTCCTGCGAAAGTGTCTTTAAGATGAATAATGGGAGCATGGAAAAGCCCGAGTGCTTTGCCCGAGCAGTGAAGTAACAGACTGAGCTGAGGGTCACAGAAACAGACTTAACGTGAGGCAGACCGCCGATGTCTAAATGCTTTTCTGTGATGGGACTGCTTGTACTCTATATCCTGTTCATAATGCAGATCAAATAAGATTATACTATTATTTTTCTTTTGCCGTAGCTCAGGACAGTGGTGAGTGTCAGACTCCTCTAGGTAAGGCCCAGCTTGGCGTAGGGGTTGTGTGTGCACTTGACCTGGGAATGGGCTTTATATCTCTGTGCACTCTTTTGTGAGCTGAGGTTCAAGGGCTAACGGCGAGCTTGGTGCTGAGGAGCCAGTGCACGGTGCACCTGATTGTGTTGGGCTCTGCTGAACATCTCTCCAACCCTCTGAGGACAGTCCCCTCTGAGCCCTGCCTTGCAGGAGCCGAGACCAAGCTGAGGCAGCCACTCAGGCATCTGCATTCTTTTTGGAAAGAGCACACACGCTACAGTTATCCTATAAGCCACAAACTCAAATCTAGCAGCTTCTCTCGAAGCCCAGCAGATCTGTGAACATAACCCACCCCACTCCCCACAGCCTCCCTGACAGCGACAGGGCTGGTGGCAGTGTAAATCCATGATGGAAAGAGTGGAGAACCCAAGCCAGAGATACCCAGACCTTGTGCTAGCGGAACCACTGGAGCCCAGTCAGGTGCCCGAGCTGGGACCCAGCCTACCTCAATTACCTGTAAAGATGCTCAGACCTTGACTCAGTATGTCCTGAGTGCTCTTCTGAGCACTGTAGAGAATGAAACGAAATCTCAAAAAGTCCTACCCTCAGAGAATTCATGTTCCAGTTGGATTACTGGTATTTCTAGGACATGACTATGTCCTAAGAATGTCTTCAGACTCTGGAAAACAGTCCCCTTCCATCTCATTCTTCATGAGCAGAGTGGCCATTGTGTGGGCTTCCTTCTCCCAGGCCTCTACCATGGTCCTTACCTCCCATTCCTGATAAGAACCAGTACTGTAGGAGATAACATTCTGAGAGTTCACATGATGTTGGTGCGCGCTCATAAACACCCACCCACACACACACACACACACACACACAAACACACAGAGGGACACGCACAGGCCTTTTCATCCTAACACCCCTTTAATAAGCACGACTCTTGACTCCTGTGACTTTCTGTTTGCTGGAGGTAGCTCTCCCTATAAGCTGTTCTTTAAAACCTCTCAGCCTCTCTGCGTGTGCTTGGTGTGGTGCATGAAAAGTCGATTCTTTGTGTTGCCCCCATCTTGAGGGGAGGTCAGGAAGCCCAGACTTCTGCCATGTCCACTGGGGGAGGGGGTGGAGAGGGCCCCAGGGTTTGGGTGGGGACAGGAGGGGAGTACCAACTTTATCTGCTCCCCGAATCCTCTGCTCCTTTGAGAGGACTGGCCTCGGCTGTTGCAGCCTGGAGCCCCAAACCAGCTAAGTGGACCTCGCAGAGCTCCCTGTTAACCTGGACTGCACTGTCGGCAGTGAAGCCAAGCAGGGCCATCTGAGAGGTGGCAGGGCCAAGCAGGGGACCCAAGCCTTGGGGACCCAAGGGCTGACCCAGGGCAGGCTGGCAAGGAGGGGAGATGCAGGGTTCCCCATGGACCATCCTTGCTAAAGCTCCCTTCCATTGCTTCCCCTGGCAGGTGCCCGTTCTGCATTTATTCCACCAACCGCCCTGCTGCCATGGAGTGCCACCTCAAGACCCACTACAAGATGGAGTACAAGTGCCGGATCTGCCAGACAGTGAAGGCCAACCAGCTGGAGCTGGAGACGCACACCCGCGAGCATCGCCTGGGCAACCACTACAAGTGTGAGCAGTGCGGCTACCTGTCTAAGACGGCCAACAAGCTCATTGAGCATGTGCGAGTGCACACCGGGGAGCGGCCCTTCCACTGTGACCAGTGCAGCTACAGCTGCAAGCGCAAGGACAATCTCAATCTGCACAAGAAGCTGAAGCATGCCCCCCGCCAGACCTTCAGCTGCGGAGAGTGCCTGTTCAAGACCACACACCCTTTTGTCTTCAGCCGCCACGTGAAGAAGCACCAGAGCGGAGACGGCCCGGAGGAGGACAAGAAAGGCCTGAGTCCAGCCTCCAGAGAGCCAGCTGGCCCTGGAGCGCCACTCCTGGTTGTGGGGGGTGGCCGGAGTCTCTTGTCCCCACTGTCAGTCATGTCCGCCTCTCAGGCTCTGCAGACCGTGGCCCTGTCAGCAGCCCACAGCAGCAGCTCAGAGCCCAACCTGGCACTCAAGGCCTTGGCCTTCAGTGGCTCCCCGCTGCATCTTGACAAATACCGGAACTCAGATGTTGCCCATCTCATTCCCTTAACAATGTTGTATCCCAGAAACCACCTGGATCTCACATTCCACCCTCCCCGACCTCAGACTGCGCCTCCCAGCATCCCCTCACCCAAACACTCCTTCCTTGCCTATCTTGGACTAAGAGAAAGAGCAGAGACTGTCTGAGGACAGCCACGTTCTGTACCAAAAACCAAGAGACAGAGACAGGAAAAGACAAAAACCCACAAAACTTAAAACACAACCCCAGCAGGTGTATGTTGCTGCAAAACCTTCAGGCCCCAGGGGTCTGGACCATGTGTACTGTATATCTTTAGTGAGGAATAGAAAATTGGCTCTGTATGTATACTTATTGCATTGACCTAAAAAGCTGCTTTATCCAATCTTCAGAGAGGTGATCTGCTGCCTACGTCTACCTTCAAAGGCATGCCTCCCCAGCCATCACTCCCACCTCAGCCCTACTCCGTACTTCTCTCTGAAAGGAATGTGTCGTTACACCCTAAAGAGAGTGTCCTTAATAGCGATGAGCACTTGGAAGCTTCTCTACTGGTACATTGGGTTTTCTGTTGGATGAGTGGGGTCTTGTGGGCATTTGTGGATTGGGAAAGAAAAAGTGTGTGTGTGTGTGTGTGTGTGGTGTGTGTGTGTGTGGTGTGTGTGTGTGTGGGGTGTGTGTGTGTGTGTGTGTGTGTGTGTGTGTGTGTGTGTGATGACATTTCTATTGCACATTCTTTTTATACTGGCCTCTTTGACAGTGATGAACAGTCACGACCTCCCATCCAGATTGTTCATCAACTACTTTCTCCCCACATCCACCACTGCCTTTCCTTCTCTATTTTATGGCTACAGAGTGGTAGGGCCCGGTGCTCAGTGGATGAAGATCTGCAGAGTGCCAGCATATTTCCAATAGAGTGCTCAAAGCCCGGAGTTCAGATCTCCACTTAGGAAGATGGATAGAGTCAGGTGACAGATCTCTTAAGAAATGCCTCAAAACTCCATAGCCGACATCACAAAACCTGGGTGTTCTGTATGTGTGTGCCCACGTGGATCACACACACACACACACACCCCCACACACACACACATACACACACAAAGGAGTACATCCTTTTTAAAGGGCAGAACATGTGTGTGCGTGATATATTGATTCAGTTGTTATCATTGTTTGCAGGAAAAAATTGTATGAGTGGAAATGTTTATGATTGATAAATCCAGCCAAGGAGATTAAAGGGGTTTGGATCGATTCTGGGTGTAAATGCTCAGACTAAAAAGAAACGGCAGCTTTGCACAGTGCGCTGGCCTTGCACTAGTTTGTTTCTCATTGGGGGAAAAGGAATAAGTAAAAGAAAAGGAAGGAAATGTACCTTTTTTATGGAATGAGTAGACTGTATGTTTGACATTTTTGCTGCGACCTCTTTGACGTACAAGGAAGGACAGAACAAAAAGGTGCTGCTTAGTCCTGTGCCTCAGACGATGCCCCAGGATGCCCCACTGTGTGCAGAGCCTCTGGCTAGAGTGTACCCTCCATGTATTAGTAACCCGTATTCCATTTTGTTAACGCCTAGCAGATATAACCTGCTAGGAGCTGACTTTATACTTATTTAAAGCTCTTATTTTATGGTCATTAAAATGGCAGTTTCTGTGCAGCACTTTATTGCGGCAGGAGAAGGTATGATTCAGTTGCGTAGCCCCTTTGCTCATCTTCGAAAAGCAATGGATAGTTTAAAAAGGAAAAGAAAATCTTTGGCTGAGTATGTTCACTGCTTGGATTTGTAAAACAGCAGAATTTCCAGTATGCAACAGGCTGAAGGAGCGGGAAGAAATGTGCTTTGTATAAAAATGGGAAGTTTGGAATATGAAAGGTTCTATTTTATTTATCAGCGGAAGAACTGGTGTCCAGGAGGAATGCTGTTTTCCCACACTGTATTATCCTCGATAACACCCACCTTTCTTTTTGTTACTTTAACCCGGGGGAAGTAAAAGTATCCCTGGCGTTCTTCCTCTAGTCGCTCGCTATTGCTTCCCTGAGTGAATGCAGTCGGACTGGAAGCCAGAGCCTGAACAGTCCACATCTCCACTCCTTACACCCTCTCAGCCTCACTCTCCGAACCTAGCAGGTCCCTGCTTCCCTCCCCACCTGCCATCCAGCCAAGGATGAGGAGCCTGGCTAGGGCCCTGGCAAACAAGTTTACACTACAGAGATGTCCACAAAGCAGGGAGACCAGTCGGCTAAGCCGGAAAGTCCCCATAGCCTCAGTCATTTTTCCAGCAGAGACCTCTTGATCTTGGCCTTGTTTAACCCGATGTTCAACTCACCATGTCAATATCTCAGTAAAAGACACTAGACACTTCCGGACAATATGCCCCCAAGGTCACTGGGTTTATGGGTGGGTTTGTTGTTTTTTTTATTTGCTTCTGCTTTTTTTTGTTTCAAAGTTATGTCTTTATCCCCATTTAATGGAGAATGTGCCACTTGGCTAATAATGTGTTTTCAAAACTGCAGGTTCAGTGATAAGGGAGAGAGGATCATAGTGACCCCCTCCCCCCCCCAGAGGTTGGCAGAAAGGTGACTCACAGAAGCACCAGCAGGTTAAGAACCTGTATGGGTGTCCCTGATCACGAGGACCCTGGGTTTTACAGCATGTCACTTGTGCAATAAGAGGTCTTCGGGTGGGAACGTGAGAGAATGAGGGAGCTGGGCGGAGACGTTTACTGCTCAAATGCCATGCATTTCACTGCTTGCCACTGAACCTGTATTTGAATGACTTAGTAATGCTTAATGTAATTGGGCAACTTTTTTTAGCACTTTGGAAAAGAGTCATCAATCTTTCTGGTAAATTATAAAAAGTTTTCTGAGTGAGAAAACGTGTGTTTGCAGTTTGTTTTGACTTTTTATATTATTGTTGTTGTTATTAATAAAAAAAAAAAAGAAAATCTACCGCATTTTTCAGAGTCCGCCGAGATAAAATGGCCCCCTAGTCAGTTTGCGGTCTGATGCTCTGCTCGGGAAGGGTGTGTCCTGTAGATCTTCTTCCCATGGAAACGCTAACACCTTTGAGAAAGTCGCCTAGCAACTTTGGGTTCTCACTAAGCATTCTCCCAGGAGAGCTGGCTTGGTTTTCCATTTAGTGACGCAGGTAGGGTCCCGAGCCCTTTCTCTCTCCTGTCCTTTCTTTTCTTTCTTCCTTTTTTTTTTTTTAACTCCTCATATTATGTTCAGATGATCACACTGTCAAGGTTTGTGTACATTACTGAAAATTTGTATTGTAAAAAGCTTTTGCATTTCAAGGCTGTACAGGGTCATTTTGACAGTAAGTGGTATTTTCCTCTGCATCTTACGTTGCATTGCCAATTTCTAGTGTATCAAGTTTGGAAGTATACTATACTCTAATTAAAAGAAAAAAAAAGGTTGGCTATACTCTGGCTTCTTTTTCTTTCTTGGTTGCCATCCTTGCCTCCTTACGGGCTCAGCGTTTTCATTCATCTTTCCTTGTTCTGTTGTTGTCTTTCCGCTGTATCCCATGTTCTCTGAATCCAGGGTCCAGTGCCAGCGATCACTGCTGCAGAGTGCAAGTCCTGAACAGCTGAGGCTCTCATGCGTACGGCTGCTATGCAAGTCGCAAATGTCTATGAAAGCCGAGAGCATAATGTGCCTTGCAGGACCGTGGCAGCTGGCTCCTGCGTGAGCTTATTTAGGAACATTTCAAAGTGTTCAGCAACCTCCCCTTTCCTGCCTGACATCGTTTTATTGACCTCATAGCCAAAGGGAGTGAAAATACAGATGAATCCATTTGTCTTAATGAAGTTCAGCAACTAGGAGATTTTAATGAGGGGGAATAGTATATTCTGCAAGCTAAATATAGCCTATACAAGTGCAGGGAGCCATGGTTTGTCAGTCAAGGGAAAGTACCTGAGAAATTACCTGAGACCAAAATTGGGAAATGAAGACCTACTAAAAATATTTTTTTTTTAAAAAAAAAAAAATCATCTTAAAGTTTCATCTCTAGACCTTCCTGTGAATCCAGGGCAATTGATAAAAACATATAAAACAGCAGATGAGAATTTTCGGTCTGGCTCACAACTTGCATGCTTATAAATATAATGTCCTTTGCTTATTTCAAAAAAGTTGTGAGCCACTTTAGTCTAACATTTAAAGTGATCCACTATATGCTTTAATTGTAATTCCGCAGAAGAAGCCATTGTGTACGCAAATCGTTAACTAATCACTATTTCCATCTTCACTTTTACTCAATACCTATTTACAGGTGCAGACATCTTTTCAGTGACCCACTTACCAGGTTTGTTTAGGGATGCGTGAGTCTTTCTGGAAAATAGTAAAGTAAATACGCTCTGTGCTTAGCATTCCCAGCACAAGTGCCTTCCCATGTGCTGCACACATTTTTGTTTCGCTTTGTTTTTCCTAGACACAATGGTTGCCGCATATCTTCCCTGTAACTGAGAACACCCTGCAATGTACAGAAAACACACATCAATTTGGAAATCATTTCCCACGAAGTGGGCTCCCAGTGAATTTAAGGAGTGGTCTAAGAGCAGAGTGTTCAGGACAGAAGGCATCTTCATTTACAGACTGGCCGCCTCCAAGCCAGCCACTCTTCTGATAGTTAGACGTAGATACATAGGTATCTACGTTGTGCAATAAATGAGCCTGACCCCCATGGCCATAAGTTCTGTAACATATCTATGTTCGATGGCTTGCTTCATGCCCACCACCAAAGTATACCTGACCATTGGGGTGGCAATGCTTAGGCTTGATGAATACCTGCCACAGTTCTGAGCGGAGGCGGATAATGTGATCAGTTTGAAGGGGAAGGGGCACCTCGGTGGGCCCCTCGGTGCTCTCAGTCCACGGTGAGGAAGGACATCCAGGAGGAACTCAGGGCACACAGAAGAGGCTGGCTACTGAGGGACTTCAGCTCTACTCCCAGCAGACAGAGACTGTCAAATTAAACCCTTCCCAAGGGCTGCTCGGAACCTGTGAGTGAGATCCCAAGGAGAAGGAGTACACCCGTAGCGGTGCAGGCTCCTCTCGAAGAAGCATCAATTGCAAGCATTTCAGACGCCTCCTAACAACGACGACATGAAGTTCCCTCAGAATAAAAGAGGCCTCCACCCAAATGGGCTTCATTTTGTGAAGCGTCACATAGAGCCAAGTAGGCAAATGGCCCGGGTCTAGGGATATGTGATGATCCCCCCTGCCACCTAGAAGCCCCTGCTCCTCCTCCTGAGTGATCACACATTATCCACAAGACCTCAGCTACTTCTTTTTGAAGTTGTAGGTCTTCCATTTCTAACCCACAGAGAGTTGAATTTGCAAACTGGACCACACATCAGGTGTTCGTGTTGATAGAAAGCACAGGAGGAGGGAAGCCAATGGCTCTGCCCCCTAGGAATCCTTTTTTTTTTTAAAGGATTACGGATTAATTAGTTCTCAGTTTTCAATGGAAGGAGAGCAGAGAATCTAATTTAATTCACATTTCAAAATGAATCCCCTTAAAGTCAGATGGATTCCCACCCTGTTTAGCAGGAACGACCTGGTTATATATGGCTTCCAACCAGGAGAGTCAGTACTGCGGGGCTGAAGTCTGGATCAGCCAAAAAGATGCAGGTATTACATACTTAGAAACCATCTTGAAAAACGAGGTTGAAGCTGAGGCTAATGGTTCTTGGCTAAAGTGTTTGCCAGGCAAGTGTGAGGACCTGGGTTTGAATTTCCTGAGCTTAAAGTGGATGTGGTAATACATGTCTGTGATCTCTTCTCCCACAGAAGCTCAGGAGCTAGCTCGACTGGCATGGGCAGTGAATAAGAGGCCTTATCTCAAAACAGAAACCAGTGCCCTTGGTGGTCCTCTGACTACACCCAATGCAAAAGAGTCTGAACTAGTTGCTTAGCTGCTCTCTAAGACTCTGCCCCAACCATAGTTGTTCTCTAAGATTGCATATAATAAAACACTTTCTAAACAAGAAAAGACCATTGCACGACAGAATTCTTACAAGACAACTGGGGGTGGGGGGAAGCACCTCTGTTTTTCGAGACATGATGGGTTCAGGGATGAAAAATGGACTAAAAAATATTTTCCTAACCACACCAGAGTTTGAGATGCCTGATATTGTTCTGTCTGGGTCACACTTTGACTTCCTGAGTCACCATGGGGATGGCTTAGACAGCTTAACCAACCTGTACTTACTTCATCTGACTAAATAAGTTGGAAGCAAAATCCTTGGGGATGTGAGGACCTTGCCGTCCCCCCTCCTCCCTCTCTGCTCTCCACCTCACTTCCCACCACTCTGCTGCTCCAGCTCCTGCTGGTGACTAATGGCACAGCTGAGCTCTCTACTAAGAGTGGTCATATGCTTTCTGCAAAAGAATGTCTTAGCAGGTGCCATGAAGTTATTTTAATTTCAGCTCGGTGAATTGTTAAATATTATGACCCACCTACTTGCTCAAGACTCTCAATCCACGAACTGCAGGTACATTAGGAAAACTAGCTCCTAGGTACATCCCATGTGCTCACAGGGAAGTGATATCCCATATGTTCACAGGGAAGTGATACCAGAATGTATGCATACACCAGGAACAAGTCTCTTAGGCTCTTTCCAAACCGTCCCAGAAAGATGTGTTTCTTCAGAGCCAAAGGAATTCTAGAGAAATATCAGATATCATCTGGCTTCCATCTTTTAACTATGTTTATTCCAACGGCAATTCTTAGTTAAAGATCTATAGTTATTGCAATGCATGCTGTATACAACCAGGAAGCCACTCCTTTCCTTACATCTCACCCCAAAGCAAAATTTCTGCTAGAATGTTCTTCATGCAGTGAGTCTGTCCAGAATGTATGCACAGCAAATTATCTATTATCCATCTGTCTACTTACTTATTAGGCCACTACTTAGCTGTCTTCTCTCTAGATCTACCTATCTACCTACATCTCTATTATCTATTGATCTAGGCATATTTATTATCCTTTCTCTAGATCTACTCACCTTCTGATCTGTCTCTCTTACCTATCTGTAATCTAGCTTTATACAACTATATTTTCTGGGTTCTATTTTTTTTTATTAAAAAACCTGTAGACACCTAGAATACAAGCCTTCTGGTGACCCTCATAAGACCCCTAAGAGTTGCCAGCCCAGGGAAGAGAAGAACAGAGAGTATTCACTCCTTTTGCTTATGGTCTGCCTATGACAAGGGATGGCTGAGTGGGCCTCTGGGGCTGCCCTAGAGTCAAGGTGCGTCACAGTCAGCTATGCCTGGCTACCTCTGATTGCTACAGCAAAGGCTTCAATAAGGTGAGGTTGTAGAGTGGAGAACAAGAGATGGCCAACAGAATCATTATTCTTGTCCCAAGTGCTGCCAGCTCTAGAAAGATGTTGGCTCCTTACCCAACTGGCTGTGTTAACACCAAGTTCCTCCCTCTTCTTCCCACTCATGATGGAGCTGTCAGTCAAGGGCAGTGTGGGGTCATGATGCTAAGGATAGAAAAGCCCTCTGTTCATGGGTAGGCCTCTAGAACCTCTTTTTATCTGGCACTGTATTTGCTTACTTGTTTGCCTGATTTGGGGTTTGTCTGTCTGACTGTCGTCTTTTGTGCAATGCTTACAGGGGAATTCAGGGCCTCCCATGAGGTAGGCAGGGGCTTTACCACTGATCTAGGATTCTTATTATGGAGTCTATTTTTTTATTATTTGTTCCATAGATGAGAATGTCCTAGAGAATTCCTTTTAAAAGAACTACTTGTCAAGGATGTAATCTGCTTCTCGCTTGGGTAGCCTCGGGGAGCCCTGGCAAGTGCTCAGGGGACACGCTCACAGTCACCTGGGACTAGCATCAAACTCAAGCGAAAGCACCCTGGCGGCTCTCACAGGTCCCATAATACTGTGAAGGGAGTTCTGCCATGCAATTGGGAGGTAAAAACCCCAATTTGGAGTGAAAATATTATCCTCACCAGTCATTTTCTCCGAGCATATAATTCCCTCAAAAAAAAAAAAAAATCTGGGTTGGGCAGAGACTCTCTACTTTCACAGAAAACAGCTAATCAAAAATTCAAATACTCCAGATATAATTAGCAATCCTCTTACCAAAAGCAAATCAGAGAAACAGGAACCGATGGATGGTCAGATAGATATCATGGACCATGTATATGAAGAATGCATAGAGGATGTGCATAGCATTAGAGAGAGACACAAATTAGCACGTCTGTGAGTGCACACCCAAAAGGAAGGCGAGCGATTCCACTGTTCCAGGTCTCATGTGAGAAGACAGGAGTGGGTTTTTTTTCCCATTTTTCCCCTGCACTGCTGAAAATAAAAGCAGATTGATGAAAGAGACTAACGTATGAAAAGAATAATTAAGAGTCAAAGAAATCTCATTAATCACAAGACACCCCCCTTTCTGTCTTCCCTACCATGAAGCAGACAGGCACAGCACTAGGTCACCACTGTGTTATCGGTCAAGGCCCCATCTCTTTATGGGAAGACAATGGGTATACAAGTAGCATAGCTAAATGTGCAGAAGTCTCTGCTACACGAAGAGACTGTGTATCTTCTTCCAATGAGTAGAATGATAATTTCCTGCTGATGAAGGACTTAACAGTTCGGCTTCTTTTCCTGTGCATAAGAGGCTAAATATGCACATGTGTGATTTTGTGGTAGAGAATTCTATGTATAGAATTCAAAGTTCCCATCCCAGTTGACCACATTCCAAAGAGAGGCCAAGTCTACCCTAAGAACCACTTCTCTCCTAGTCCTTCTTCTATTCTTCACTTGTTATTTCATGAACAACAAATATGTGTAAAGTTGTGTGCTGAAAACCCAGAAAGAAATGGAGATCGTTAAGATACATTTCCTATCTTAAAGAATTGCCAACCGATCAAAGATGTGCATACTTGAAAAACTACATGCAACACCAAGAAAAAGACGCAAAAGATGCTAAGAAAATATTGAACAGATAGCAACGAATTCTTATCTATGTACATGTGTGAGTCTGTATTCTGAAGTGCAGGGACAAGAACTGAAGATCAGGAGTGGGTAATGATGGAGACAGATAGTGGTGGGTCGCACCCTGACAGAGAATCCACAGAAGTGTGCATGTTCATGGGAGGGAGGAGGGTCTCTAAGGATTGAGTAAAGTGCAAACTGAAGAATAAAGAGAAATTTCCTGAGCAGGAAACAAGAATGTTCCAGATTGAAAGAACAGCTTGAGCCAAGGCAAGGTGAAATTTACCTCGTGGAGTCTGTTGTTCTGGGAAAACCACAATGAGACCAAACAAAGGCAGCTTGTGAGGGGCTCCAGTTCCCACGGTAAGAGAATGAACTCTACTCCCTTTCTACTGAAACCTCTCTAGTCAGTGTAGATAACAAAAGGTGTTAAGCACACTGGGACTGAGCACAGATTCCCCAACTCCAAGAAGGATGTAGCTACCCTCCAAGACACTCAAGGCACAAAGCTTGATGCCCTTTGCCCCCTCTTATCTCCCCTCCCTCTTCCTTCCTCCATCTCTTTGGACAGCAAATCTGTAGAAATTATGTCCGGTTCTTTTTTTGCAGCCCCATGCTCTCAGAAATAAGACTCCAACTCAAAATATATTTACAAATACATTGGCCATGTTGCTAGGCTCTCCTCTGACTAGATCATAATTTAAATTATCCCATTTATTCTTTTTGTTTGTTTGTTTGTTTGTTTGTTTGTTTGTTTTTGAGACAGGGTTTCTCTGTGTAGCCTTGGCTGTCCTGGAACTCAACTTTGAGGAGACCAGGCTGGCCTCAAACTCAGAAATCCACCTGCCTCTGCCTCCCAAGTGCTGGAATTAAAGGCGTGCACCACCACCGCCCGGCTATCCCATTTATTCTAATGTACATTCTGCCATGTGGCTGGTTACCTGTGCTCAGGTGTCATGTGTCTGTATCATCTCATATTCTCCTGGGCAAATCTCCTGCACATGCCGGGCTCTATCCCAGAATTCCCTCTGCCTCCTGGAAATCCCACCTTCTATTCTAACTTTTCCTATAGGCCATAAGTTTTTTTTAACTAACAGGTGATACATCCATACAATGCATAAGATATTCTCTCTAGAAAATCTGTTACAGAGCCCTAATGATTTTATCTGTCATCTATTTAACCTTATCCAAGTCTTTCCCACTCTTTTTAAGGTTGTTTTTAGATACATTTTATTTTATGAGCAGGAGGCTTTTGTCTGCATGTACATATGTGTACACATGTGTGCCTGGTGCCTGTAGAAGTCAGAAGAAAGGGTTAGCTCTCTGGAACTGGAGTCGTAGATGGTTGTGAGCTGTCATATGAGTACTGGGAATTGAACCTGAGTCCTCTGCAAGAGCAGCCAGTGCTCTTAACCACCAAGCTATTCCCCCAGGCAGATCTTTTCCACTCGTAGCCTCGTAGAGGCCCTCTGCATCCTCACTAGGTATATCACAATAGATCCTTCTCTCTATGGGACATTGTAGAAAAAAACTTTTACTCAAGTGCTTATAAATAAGTTCACAATCAGGCCTGTAGATTCCAAGATGATATTTGAAGACAGTGTAATGGATAACTGTAGCAACTGCCATGACAACAAAGGACTCAGGCAGAGCCTTTGAAGACGCCAACTCCAGGCAAGCAGCAACTCTGGAGAATGAGAAGAAACCACCAGAGAAGCCATACTCAAGCACAGAGACCCAGGACAGAGAGAATTCTGGACCACTCTGCTGAGGGATGAGGACTGGGAAGTTGAGGCCTGTGCTCGTTACCATGACGATACACCTTGGTGACCTATGTGGGCATCGTTTCAGCGGCAGACCGGGAACAGGCGCCAGATTCTCCTCACTGAAAGAATAAGCTGGAGGGGAGAAGGCAGTGTTTAGAAGAAAACTCAGCCTTACATTAAGTTTGACGGTGAGAGAACCCAGCCTCATGCATATCTGGCTCTTCCTTGAATCCCAACCTCTCCCTCCTCTCCTAACCTTTATCTATCCCCTACCTTGATCCAGGAGGAAAAGCATCAAATGCTGGCCTTAGACTCTCCAGCCACGCTCTACGCCAGCTTTTCACATCTCTTTGGACTAAACTCATCTTTGAAGGGCAGGAAACCTTTTCTGAACCAACCCGGCGCGTACTGTTTGCCAGGACCAGTCTTCATCAGCCAAAGACAGCTCAAGAAACAGAGCAGGCTGCATGGCCAGAGCTCAGTACCGTTTCTCCTACATGCAAAAATCCAGAGAAAGACAAAACATAAATCAAAGGAGAGGAAGTCACCTCCTGCCATGGCTACAATTAGAAGAGTTCCAGGCTGAAAAAGTGGAGGCTTCGCTGGGAATGTGATCGTTTTCTGCAAACAGGATGAATACAGCCAGAGAGTCCAGACACAGTCTCTGAACCCAGAACATTAGCTAGAAGGAAAGTCTAGGAGTTAAAAGGATGTCCACGTTGGCTCCCTGGCCTCTTGCCACGCTCCTTGAGGCTAACGCAGTCTTCGTGTGGAGAGATGAATCTCAAATCATTCTTGGCTACATGCCACTCTGGCGAAGAGAAAGGGCTTCATCCTCCGGAGAGCCCGCACTAGCTGCCCTTCACCAACAGGAGACAAATAGCCTTCACCAGACGGAATGGGAAGGTACTGTATTTCGTGAGACAGAAATGAAATAATCTGGTTTTTATTAAATATTACGAGAAAAGTATTAATTCATGCCAGAAACACAAATATAAACATTATCATGTGGAACGCATTTATTCTGAAGGGACCATCTGGCAGAGCCTTGAAGACCACGCTTCGAGAGGCTGAGCGTATGTGTGTCACCTTAAAGTAGCGAATTCAGAGCAAGTCACACTTACAGGAGCCTGAAGGAAATACTTCACAGTAATGACATTGGGTAGGTACTTGTCACAGTATTCTAGAGGTGAAAGTGCTTTTCTAAATGCTATTTTATGAAAATTTAAATTTTTTTAACACAAGGGGTGATTATGGTTTCAGAATCTACCTCTCTTTTTAAAAAAAAAATAAAAGACCCCTTTCTTTGGGCACCTAACCGCAGAGGTATTGAGTCCCCAACACCACATGAAGTGGGTATGGCAGAGCAGCCCTATAGTCACAGCACTTGGCTACAAATTGACATGGAGGCCACACCTGTCTCAAAAGAGAAGGGACGTGTCAGAACCCAGAGAGTGGGCAGCTACAGTTAACAAAATCTTAATAAAGAATAGAAATTAACATCTGCGATTATCAAGGAAACACATGGTTCTTGTCTGTCGATACATAGCTTTAAACCTCTCATAGAAAGGCCTGCCGACTGCTATGCTGCCAAGGCGGGCCCAGAACACCCAGAGGCCTGCTGCCACAGGGTTAGGGCGGAGACACCACTACACTGAAGCACTATGTAGTGGAGAGATGGGAGGGAAGGAGAAGCAGGGCCGTTTGAGCATTATGAAGAAAGGCAGAACTTGGAGGCTTGAGAGTGAAGAGGAACAGCTTGCTGTGAGTGGCCTGCCCAGGCACCTGAGGCCAGTCAGAAGTCCTAGCCTGTAATCAGCGCCATGTTTGAGTCCATGGCCCAGTAGCATCAGGGTTCTGTGACAATGTCTGCGGCCCATGTTACCACCAAAGGCCCTGTGGACATCTCAGGTAAATGCCTGGGATTTGTGAGCTCACTGGCTAAGGTACTCAGGAGAGCTGATCCCATTCCTCACCCAGGCAGCACAATAGAGCTGGCGCTGGTGAGGGGATGGTGAAGATACGTCAGGGGAGAGCTGCCCCTGGGGACATGAGCATGGGAGAGCTGGCTGGCCATGCAGTGGCAGGGGAGTAGAAGAGATGACCCCACTGCCTTGCTGCCCCTGAGGCAGGCAGGAGAGCTGCCTGTATCCCTTGTCACACTGGCTACAGCCCTTGGGAGAGTGGCCCCACACTGCCTAGGAAGCACAGTAGAGCCAGCCCCAAGGATGTGAGAAAAGGAAAACAGGCCCCTTCCCCTCTGGCTGGGCACTCAGATGAGTTATCGACTCCCCTCACTGGGGCAGTGTTAGAGAGCTTGTCCCAATGCCATGAGTGGGAAAGAACTAGAGGGCTGACCAATTCGGTCACCACCCAGGCCCAGATCCGGGGCTTTAACTTGGCCTACCCAACACCTACTCCACCTATGAACTGCTAGAGCATGGGAAGTTGCAGGATCTCCATGACACGGGGCATCAGCAGGATATCTGAGAGGAACCCTGCCTGGTAAGGAACTGGTATTGATGGTGTAGCAGAAGCCAGAGGCCTTGAACCAGACCAGTGACTCACTGCAAGGAACATTTGCAAGTAAAGCTGTTTGGGCAAAAGGGTGTACTGTGTGACCCATGGACACACGGTGACATACCGCAGCGTCCATGGCAAGATGTTTTTTTTTATTTTTATTTATGTACATTTTTTTTGGTGGGGGAGGTTGCAAGGGTGGAGGGCAGAGATGGAGGAAAGGGGAAATGTGTGGGACTGGAGTGCATGATTGTGAAAAATCACAAAGATTCCATAAAAAGTTAAAAAATAAAACCAACCCAGCCCTCATACTCAGGCCAGTCAAGATGGCTCACCCAAGTAAAAGGACTTGTTGCCACGCGTGACCACCTTAGTTCAGTTCCAGAATCTCATGGTGGAAGGGAGAACAACTCCCACGAGTTGTCCTCTGACCCCCACACAAGCACCGTGGCTCCCGTGTAATCACCCACACATAATTAAAAATCTAAAAATATTAAAAACCTCGCAGTGTCACATTTTCTTTTCAGAAACAAGCAACGGGTTAGAACACACATTTCTCTGGGTAGAAGGGGAAGAATCCTTATATTCTAGTAAGGAAATGCTGAGAGAGGTTTGATGTGACCACCTCAGCCCCATGGGATCCAGGTGATCCATGCCACCCGCTGCTCCATCAGTGTCTGGGGGCTACTGAGCATCGAGCATCGTCTGACCTGAACCTCCTGATTCCATTGGCTTGGAGATCTGTTGTTGGCTGAACATGCACAGCTCGCTTTCTAAAGGACCCCTGCCATGAAGTTACACTCACTCATCCTTTGCAATGGAGAGAATTGGAGTCAGAATTTGGTTCCTTTATTTCTGGGCAGTGGTGGCACACTTTAATCCCAGCACTTGGGAGGCAGAGGCAGGCAGATTTCTGAGTTCGAGGCCATTCTGAACTACAGAGTGAGTTCCAGGACAGCCAGGGCTACACAGAGAAACCCTGTCTCGAAAAAACCAAAAAAAAACCAAAAAACAAAAACAAAAACAAAAAAACAACCAAACCAAACCAAACCAAATCAAACCAAACAAAACCAAACAAAACCCAGTTATGTTCTGTGGCTATGTTTTTGTTTTATTCCCAGGTGTGGGGTGAGCGGCTGCTTCACAGCAGGTGACTATGATCACCTCCTGCACTAGCAGGGGCATCATCTTTGCCAGCTGCTGACAGTTTAATTCTGGGGACTCTGGAGAGGGTTTAAATGCCAGAGCCCAGAGGGCCTATGGTGGCTGCTGCTCCCCTTGCTGCTGGTTCTGCTGGTTTGGCTGGTTCTGTTGGTTCCTACGGGGTCCTCCTGCTGCGTTGGCTGGCTGGCTTGCGGGTTGCTGGCCTACGGGTTGCCGGCCTACGGAAGTTTGTATTTGTTCCTGGGTTCTCGATGCTCCTAATCAGCAGAAGTAGCCCAAAGAGGTCTGTACCACCTTTCCGCTCTAACCTTCTTTCTCTTCTACCTAGTGTTGGGGAAGTCAGATGGGATTAGGGTGGAATAAGGGCTGGAAGGGTGGTAGATAAGGGAACCCAATAAAATAACTTAAAAAAAAAAAAAGGCCGACAGGGACCTGGATGATCTACTGAACAAATTCCTCCCTGTAGAAGAGTAGGCATCCAGAGAAGTCAACAGAGCTTGACCTTGATTCCCAGCAAGTCCAGTCCTCAAGATTTTATTTCTGCTTTGACCCATAAAGACTAGAACACACACACACACACACACACACACACACACACACACGCACGCACACAAGCTCTACCACTGTATATGGAGTCATCTAGGCAGGACCGCACTAAACAGCACTAAATACTAACCAGGCTATACAGTGGGATCTTAGAAGACCCAATTCCATTTCCTCATTGTACCTGATCTTAGAAGAATCGAGAGCTCCAGAACAGCCTGTGTTAGAGAGTGAGATTCAAAAGAAAGTAGCCTGGATTTGGAGGGGAAAGTAAAATAAAAGAGGCAAATCATGAGAAAGAGGTTTACTTAATAGTAAAACCAGTAACAATTATTTGTACAACTTACATTCACCCAAAGCAGTCTTGGAGATCAGTCTCAACATTAAACCACAAAACAGGAGCAGACCTTGGGCACAAGCTCTGCAGCCAGTCCCACAATACCCAGAGGAAGCTCCACTCCCAGGTGCTCTAACATGCCCAGGATCAGAGGTGAGGAGGACACAACATCTGTCCCAACACCAGGAGTAACTGAGACCAGCTACACCAGGCACACAGGAACTCTGCCAGCCCAGTGGCTCAGATTCCTTCCAGTCTGTCTGGGCTGGTGCCTTGAGCAGACTTTGGGCTCAAACTCTCCAGCCAGTCCCAAAACACCCAGAGGTAGCTCCACTCCCAGGTGTTCTAACAAACCCAGGATCACAGGATCCCAGAATCACAGGATCACAGAGACAGCTTGACTCTGAGGAGTTCTGACACAACCAGGATCAGAGGAAGGACAGGCTCCAGACAGATTTAGACAGGGCAGGTAGCACTAGAGATAACCAGATGATGTGGGGCAAGCATAAGAATATAAGCAATACAAACCCAATACTCCCACTATAGCAAGTCCTGGACACACCATTACACAGGAAAAATAAGATTCAGATATAAAATCACTTCTCATGATGATATAAGACCTTAAGAAAGACATAAGTAGTACCCTCAAAGAAATACAGGAGAACGCAGATAAACAGCTAGAAGCCCTTCAAGAGGAAACACAAAAATCCCTTAAAGAACTACAGGAAAATACAATCAAATAGGTGAAGGAAATGAACAAAGCCATCCAGAATCTAAAAATGGAAATAGAAACAATAAAGAAATCAGAAAGTAAAACAACCCTGGAGATAGAAAACCTAGGAAAGAGATCAGGAGTCATAGAGGCAAGCATCACCAACAGAATACAAGAAATAGAAGAGAGAATTTCAGAGGCATACAACACCATAGAAAACATTGATACACCAGTCAAAGAAAATGCAAAAAGCAAAAAGCTCACTCAGAACATCCAGGATGCAACGAGAAGACCAAACCTAAGAATATTAGGTATAGAAGAGAGTGAAGACTCCCAATGTAATGGGCCAGTAAATATCTTCAACAAAATTATAGAAGGAAACTTACCTAACCTAAAGAAAGAGATGCTCATACAAGAAGCCTACAGAACTCTAAACAGACTGGACCAGAAAAGAAACTCCTCCCACAACATAATAATAAAAACACCAAATGCACTAAACAAAGAAAGAATTTTAAAAGCAGTAAAGGAAAAAGGTCAAGTAACATATAAAGACAGGCCTATCAGAATTACACCAGACTTCCCACCAGAGACTATGAAAGCTAGAAGATCCTGGACAGATGTCATACAGACCCTACAAGAACACACATGTCAGCCCAGGCTACTATACCCAGCAAAACTCTCAATTATCATAGATGGAGAAAACAAGATATTCCATGACAAAACAAAATGTACACAATGTCTTTCAACAAATCCAGCCCTATAAAGGATAATAGATGGAAAACATCAACATAAGGAGCAAAACTACACTCTAGAAGAAGCAAGAAAGTAATCTTTCAACAAACCTACACAAACCTAATTCCACCTCTTACAACAAAAACAACAGGAAGTAACAATTACTTTTTCTTAATATCTTAATATGAA